>PHNY01084270.1:20627-51754 GCA_003724115.2 Anethum foeniculum
TTGGAGTTCGTCAGAAATTTGGATCAGACTTTGGATCAGTTGGTGATCCAAATTTGGATTTTTGGATCACAACTGCTGGAGATGGCCTAAGTGAGGCTAGTCTAGTAGAAATGATAAAATGAGAAATCTAGCATTAACATATATGGTTGATACATATTTTTGTTGATGAGATCGAGTACAGGTGGGGAACCTGGCAAAATGATTTGGTTGGAGCAAGAGAAATGAAAAGGGGGTACTGTACTGATATAGTGACTGATTGCTGGGAATCTGATTCTTATGAATATAATTTAGACGTTTTATAATTACATGATTGATCCGGCACATGTGGGAGAACGTGAACAAGTATTTTTATTGTCATTTCTGTGCCATAAGTGACCAAATTCGAATCTTCGCGACCCCAAGGCTGGTCCTTACGGATTAATTCAGGGTCCATTTATAAAAACCGTTTTAATAAAACGAAGCTGATCTTATCAAGTTTGCTAAGCATTATAACTTTTAAAAATTTTAAAAAGGTAAAGTAAATACGGATAGACGACATTAACTCCCCTTAATTTATAAACAAAATAATGTTATTTGGGCACTTTAGAGATCATATATGTTCTAAATAGGGATAAACAACATAACTCCTCTTAATTTATAAAGAAAATAGTGTTAAATATTATTAAAAATTATAGTCAACAGATAATTACAATAATAAATTTGTCAAAAATCCGGACCCTGTATAAAATTGTTCTCGTGCAATTGTTCAAACATTTGAGAAAATATAATAAACATTTATTATTTAAATTATTTGTGTTGTGATAATTATCTCTTGAGAGATTAGTGTGTTTTTATTTTTGCTTGACCGATTAGATTCGTTCTATTAACAACTACTCCCTCCGTCCCAGCCATTTGTTTACATATGGTTTGGGCACGGAGGTTAAGAAATATGTATAAAGTAGTAGAAAAGAGAAAGAAAAGTGGGTAAAGTGGTGGTGTGAAAAGGAAAGAAAAGTGAGAAAGTTGTGGGACCCATTAACTATTTTGGGTAAGTTTTGAAACATAAAGTTGGATGGGACATCCAAAAAGGAAACCGTAAAGAAATGGTTGGGACAAAGGGAGTATATCTCTTTAAAAAAAGAATCGCTGAATTTAGGTAAGATCAACTGTTTCACAGGAGCTCGTGGGAAACATTTTGCTAAAGGGAGTACGTCATAGTGTACTATATTTTAATTCTAAATTAAACTAAAATCAACGTGACCATGGTATTATTATTATTATTAGAACGAGAACATATGTAAAAAGTTCAGAATTGATCAGAAACTTATTCAAGATAATGAATTGCCTGCATATATATATATATACATTAATAAAATCAATTAAAATATACAAGTTTCCTACATCACTAACTTTACGTCATTTAAGAATAATCTTCGATACCTTATTCGGTTCCTCGAGAACTACTCTAAAGTCTAAACGCACACGTCTTGTACAATATTGCATCTATGATTTAATTATTATATGTAAGACCATATAATTTGTACTGGCTGCATTCAATCCTAGATAAATGAATATATAATAAATGAATAATTTTATTAAATAAATAATATTTTTTAGGTCCTAATATAGTAAAAATTGTATTTTTTTATCTGAATAATAAATAGTCTCGTTAAATGACTAAATTGATAAGATTACTTTCTGTTATTTAATCACTCAGTATCTTAAAATAATATGTTTGAGATTATGTACATGCACCCTATTCTAACAATATTATGAATATATAACAATATTCAAAATATAGTATATATCACTCCTTTTTTTAAAAAAAAAAAGAGAAATGACCTTTCATTACTTAACTTGCATTATACATCACTGTATCCAACACGAGCATGAAGAGAAAACATAAAATTCACACAACAATTTAGCTCACAAGGGATTTTAATCATATAATAGGATGCCCTATTAACTAATCTTCTAAAATGTCGTACTCTAATATCCTTCCTAGACACCAATTTTAACTTACAAGCTTTAATGATGTGGCTAATCTCCAGTTGTTTATTGTTCCGCTGATTGATCGCCTGCACCGTTAGAAGAGAATTAGATTCAACACACATCCCCTTCTCTTCTTGACGTGATCCATGATAGAGTTTCCTCAATGCCCACTGTTTCAGCCTCTAATACGGAAACCTCCTTACCAATCTTCAATATTCTACCCCCAAGGAATTCACCTACATGATTTCTGAGAACCATTCCTACAAAAAAAATAAGGGGAGCATTTAACAATAGCAGCATCAACGTTTACTGTCATCTTAATTATACAAGATATAATCCTTATAAACCGCTTTCTAATATCTTGAAATTTTAGGAGAACGGGTCACTTAATATGATATCAAAACTCTAATGATCGGAGGATTCAAGTTTGAGTCCTTCTTGCCTCCAATATTCTCAAATATTATTGAAAATATTAATATTGAACTTTGATGGACCCAAAATGGGACGAGATCCCAAGTATTTGAAACGCTAGGCCTAAAAGGACGAAACGTTGGTATCCACAATCTTTCGAGTGACGGGAAATATTAATGATAGGAGATATGATTTTGGTAAGTCTGTTTCCCAGCATCTTGAGATTTTAGTAAAACTAATCACTTAACATGTTTTCGGAAAACTGATCATTTAACATTAAATGAAAACATTCCGAATCCGAATATATTTGTTTATCGAGATTTGACATGTTTTAGTAGAATTAGTCATTTAACATTAAATGAAAAAAAAATCCAATTCGGATTGGATTCCGAATATATTTGTTTTCGAAAATTTGACTGTATATCATGCGTAAACATATGAACACACGTGTGGGTATAAATTAGAATCACGTTCAGCTCTCAATTGCTTACCTAAAAAGATTTCAGTGTTGATATTGGAATCCTACGCAACGAAACATAATAAGTAGATAAGAAAGAAATAGTAGGGAAAATTATAGTAAAACAGGGTTAATTAAAAGAAAACAGACTCCCCACTAATTACGTAGAAACAGTACTGATCATCAATCACTGAATGGCATAAGATCTACCGACCAACTACTATCATCTCCATCAAACTTTACTTTAAACAAATAATATAAACAGAGAGGGGGAAATTGCATAGAGATTGATCATAGCAAGAATTCACTTTATTCGTTGCTGGGTAAGCAGAATGAGCAGCAGCAGCCTTGGTTGTTGAAAAAGCAATAAGATAGGAGGCCTGGCCACCCCTTATATTATTAAGATTCTTTTCTTCATGACTGACTCTTCTCCTATTGGTCGAAATATTCCTTCTGACATTCAAACTAGTAGCCTAGATTTATGTATACATATAGCATGATGCCCCACTTTTATTCCATGTTGCTACCACGTACAGTAGTACCACCTAGGGGTGCCCACGGGTCGGTTTGGACGGGTTATATGCAAAACTTTAACCCAATTCATTTAATTCAGTTTTAATAATTTTTAACCCGATTAAAGTTTGGTTTAATTTTCATCGGGCAGGGTCGGTTAGAATTTAGGTCGGGTTGGTTGGTTTGGGTCAGCTAGAATATCAAAAAATTAATTTTGTAATTTTATTCTTGAGATAAAG
The DNA here is from genome assembly GCA_003724115.2 of Anethum foeniculum. Classification (NCBI taxonomy): domain Eukaryota; kingdom Viridiplantae; phylum Streptophyta; class Magnoliopsida; order Apiales; family Apiaceae; genus Anethum; species Anethum foeniculum. Next base: position 24,219 of record PHNY01084270.1, read on the forward strand.
CTATCTCTCGCTCGCTTCGGAGAATACCGAGTGTCGAACCTTGTGTATTAAGTAGTCATTTGTTTTGAATTAAATGGTCCTTAATATGAATCACTCATGCGTTAAATTTGTTTGAAAACAAATTTTAAGAAGTTAAACATACTCTTAAAAGATTAAATTAATTATATAACATAAATATATAGTTCAAATAAACTCCTGTGTAAAAGATTTAATGGACAAAATCATATTATTACAAGTAGGGTTGTGGGTCGGTTTGGAATGGGCGGGTTACACGCAAAATCCTAAACCAAGTCGTTTAAATCAGTTTCAATAATTTCTAACCCAATCAAAAATTCGGTTTGAATTTTTTCGGGTTGAGTTAGGATCGGTTCGGGTCGGATAGGGTCGATTATGTCGGGTTTTGGAATACATGGGCACTCCTACTACCACCCCCTCTCTTTTCCGGTCCACCACCCACATTGCTATTTCTACTATGATTAGCTGGTAATTACGTGCCTTAGACATGTAAACAAAATCTTGTTCTCGGACAGAAGATTGAGATATTTATTAGCGGTCAAATAAATTTATCGTTTTAAAATTGTAAAATTTGGAAATCGCATCTACTCGACTATGTCTTTTAAAATTTGAATAATCGGCCGATTTTCAATTACTCATTTCCAGCATCCAACTAATCAGCCGAGTATTTGCTTAAATCCGAATCAGTTTACCTTCGATTTTTGAGTACTCACTGAGTATTCGTCCAAGTTGACCGATCTTTAGAACACTGCTTTTTACTAAATAAACATATCATTATTGATGTCGATGAGAGTGTGCAAGGAGTTCAAATTTAAAAAGGGAATCGAAATTATCAAATACCTTCTTCATCGTACCCAATTGTTAACGTTCATGAGAGCGTGTCCGACATGCATGTTAAGATAAATATAAATTATACTTTTATAATTTATTTTTACCGTGTGTTTTTTCACTTCTATAACACCCTTGATCTTATATTTAGTTCAGGATCTCCAAAATTGTCGACCGGTCTATATACATACGAATGAAGGACCAAAATTCGAAGTTGGACCATATGGCATGCAATAGCCGGAAGAAACAAAGATTCAATTTTGATAGAGGAAAGTGCATAAATTTATAATAACTCAAGGGAATAGCCAGAAACGAAAAGCAGAAAGAACTCGAAGTGGTACAAGAGTAACTTCCGGTCAAAAGTTAATTAGTTACAGAAAGATCCTATATATATATATATGCACTCCTATAGATGCATGCAAAACACTTTTGTTTACTTCAAGAGAAGAAACTACCAAATTACTACTCATAAACATCAGGAATCCCATACATCTGTGCGTGTCGCATTCAGACTAGTTGGGTACAGAAATCTATGATGCATCAGTTTTTTTTGTAATGCACAAAAGATAGATAGTTGTATATGAAGGAATTTAGTAATCTTTGCATATCATATGACTGTAGTCTGTAGGTACCAAATAAGAGAAGCACAGATTTTCAGGCACAAAAAGATGATCAGAAATGAATGAGATCTTGTATTAGTTACCATCTTTTGACCATCCTGCAGTGTTATGACAGTCGTTACCAAATGAAAGCACAGATGAAGCAGAGATCTCGAGATCACTTGCAATCTTATTATATAACTAAAACCACATAAAATTTGGGTTCTATATCCAGTGAAACAAGATAACTATTTGGTGATATTCACATCCTACTAACGGACAAGTTGCATGCACTTTCTTCATTTTAAACACCGGGAAAGAGAAAGAACCTGCTACCCAAACATTCAGTATATTTTATTAAAGCAGGTCTTAGAAAGATAAAATATAAATATTTGTGTAAGAAAAAATTCAAGATAAAGAAGCAGATATAAATTATAAATTGGAAATTTAAGAATTTAAGAATGGGTACTTTTTATTAGATGACAATCTAGAACAAGTCTATCAAGTTCACAAATAAATTAATATTTTTTACTTTTTTGTTGGAGTCTTGATGCCAAAATTTAATTGATCATTTTAAATTTTGATCGTAATTAATATTCGTAATTTTTTTATTTTTCACATGTATAATCTTGATTGTCGTGTTGTGATATTTAATGTATAATAAATTGTTGGAATTCTTATACCGACCAAGTTTTAAACGACCAATTATATCATATATGTTATATCGCATATTCACATATCGATTTTGTCTTCAATTTCAGTGAATAAAAGTTATTTTTGATCCTTTTTTCTATTATTTATAATCCTTTTTCTTGCAATGACGTATGCATATGCATGTTGGGAGATGAACGAAGATTGTAATATTTAACCAATCACTTCGTTAGATAGGAAGGTTCAAGACGTCCAAGAAAAGAGATCCGTACAAACCGAATTGAAATATCAAATCTTGAAATCTCACTATTGACCATTTTTGTTACGTGCTTAATATATATCTTCACAAGTGATTCTTTATTGGGGATCCAAAGTAGACCTAATCTTAATTAAAGATTTTTGCATGTTGATTTTTAATTTAAACAGAATCAAAAACTTGATTTATATATGACCTATTGCTACACGTTCCACACGATTTTGATGTGCATTCTGATCGATCAGTGCCAGTTGCTTATCCTGATGGACTTTGACTTGATCTCAAACCCTAATTTACTTGCAACACTTGCTCAATTTCGGTAATAACTATATATTCTTTCGGTATCAAATTATTCACTTTAACTTTTACGTACACGTATTTTTAGGAATATTGACTGTATAATTTTGTTAATTACTTTTCAATTTTTTTTAATGAATAAAAATTTGAATCTTAAATTTTTATTCACATAAAAAAAATTAACTAACTTTCTGATTGTGGACAAAAAAGGAGGAAAATTCATATAGAGAAACGGAGTTATACAGTAAATGCACCCTAAAATATGCGTAAAAGTCAATGTGAACAAGTAAATCGGTACTTGAGGGAGTATAAAATATGACTATATATACACTTAGTCCTTTTATTGTAAAAAGACAGATATTTTTTAGAGTAAAATCGGCAAAAACGTAATAATAAAGCACATCTAAATTGAAAAATTGTGTTATATGCATTCATTTTTGCAATAGAAATTGTGATATCCATTTGTAAATGTACGTAATATAATTACTTTCAGTTGATGCAACTATATATTCAAGCATACGTAGTCTTATTATGCATGGATGATGACTAATTTGTTCACGAAGTTTTCGGAGTGATAAACAGTTTTTTATTATAATTATTAATGATTAGTATTTTCACTAATATATTTTATCATTTTATAACTAATTTTTAGTGAAAATACTATTAGATATCAGATTTTTTTTTCTTATCAATCCATCACATAAATTTGTGATCAATTACATCATCAAATCATGCAAATATAAGGGTTTAACGGATCATTCGAATCAGTTGTTTTTTGGTCGGTTTTGTTATTTCGGATACTATCAATTTTTTAGTCAAATTTGATGAGTAGAAATGTGTATTTTTCTTGTATGGTTAACTGTACCGTAATCCTAAATTTCGAATATATTTCTCTATTAAGTTTTTATCAGTTACATCATGAAATTGTAAATAGATCTTTACAATAATCCTCAATTTTAAACAAACATATACAACTCATACTTTAAAAGAACCATAAACACTAAATAATGCATGCATCTAATTACTTATATATGAATCATCAAATATTGGTATCTCAAATATGATAGTTTGGAGATATTCTCAACCAAAAAAATTACTTTGGAAGTGTTAAAATCATATATGATCTATACAAAATTCGCCAAATATCTTTTAGTGTTTGATCATATTAAGAGTAAAAATAATTATTCACGCATAGTGCACGTACGAAAGTTGCTATAGAACAAGGCTACTAAAATAGGACATAATTAAGCAATTCAAGATCCACACTTCATTAGAGGTACATTACAAATCAAAACCAAAACCACAACAACATTAAGAAAAAATGAAGATCTTAATTATATATATAACCTACCATTTTTAGCTAGGGTTTCACTTGAACATAAAAGCAAGCTCATCATCGGACCTTGACTAATCATAACCTTGTACAACTTGATCATATCTTGTAGCTTAATTAGATTCAACACCTGTCAACAAGCCCCTTCAATAACTTAATTAGCGCTTAAGTACTCATGTTTATCTCTTACAAGGGATTGCTGGTAGAAGAAGAGGTGAAACCCGAAAGATCTGTCCATGCAGTAGCACCTGCACTACTCCACTGATGTTCATTTCCTTGTACTGAACCCGTGAACTGCCTTGCTAAACTCGACTGGCCTTGGTTTTGGTTATTCACGGTATTTATGTAGTTGTGACTAGCTTCCATTTTTACGGAAGCCAGCTGAGACATCATAGATGAAGAGCTTGTTAATTTAGCACCAACATAGCCAGATCCCGAAGCCTGATCAACACCTCCAGCTTGATAATTATTTTGATAAAACACGCCTCCTTGCGATACTGTTGGATCAAATCCACCCAAGAAATTTGGAAACTGTGGCGTATGATGCATACGCCACAGCTCCAAATTTCCTCCACTGCTTGACAAAAGTGAAGAAACACCACCATCTCCACTGCCACTGAATAAATTGCTTCCTGTTTGAAAATTCATTTCATTTGTGACAGCGACATTCGGACCCGAAATTCCGCTGTAATTCAAACCTAATTCATGCCCTGGATTGAGATGAGTTAAAGGAGGCATAAAATTACCTAGTTGTGGAATTTGTGATGTGAGGCCTCCTAATATATTAACACTTGGTGTTGCAGTGTTAGAAGGAAGTAGTGTAGAGTTTGTGGAACCCGAGTTTGCTGTTTCGCTATTAGCTGGTTCCGATTTAGAGCTGCTACTACTTCCTTTGCTGCTTCGTTTGTTCCTTCTGCAGCCACCACCGACAGGAACACTTCGTAAAGCACCTCCTCTAGTCCAATACCTTCTACAAGCTTTGCAGAAGTGGCGTGGCTGCGAAAGGCTGTAGTTATTGAAGTAGCAAAACTTTGTGTGAGTTGATTCACATCTAGGGCATTTCAGGGCTGTTTCTGGCATAGGTATGTTGGCCATCCGTGCTCGGTCCGCCATGGAACCGGGCCTAATTGTGCCTGCACCACCAACACCATGAGGCTGTAATGGAGCCGGTTGGGGCACGTGTTGTACTTGCTGCTGCTGTAGTTGTAGCAAATCACTGTTTCCACTTTGGAAATTTTGATTCTGCAACCCAAACCAAAAACTCCAAAAATTAGACTCAAACAAGCTAAATAGAAACCGATAGGTCCATAATCAATAAACCCACTGTGAGCTTGCAGTTATTTTACACATCAGAAACCGATTAAAGGGAAAGAAGCTAAGAATATTTATCTTTATATACACATCCGATCTTTTCAGGTTTTACTTTTTAAGCAAAGAAGAGCATAAGGAATTAATGAATATTGAACCATAAAATTGAAGAAGAAGCTAAACCCTTACCTGTTGCCAGTTGGCTGGATCAAGATAAGCTGGTATGGATGAAAAAACCATGGCTCTTAGTCTCTCTTTTGTAAAGGGTGAGGATGGTTTAGTGGAGAATCACATCAACAAGGGGTGGCAAATTAAAGAAAGCACACACACAAAGAGAGAAGGGAAAGATAAAGCTAAGGAGAATGAGAATAAAGAGCTAAAATAAAAGAAGAGGCTTTATGTCATATATATAGTATATGCTGCTAGCCTACTACTACTATTACTGTTTCAGTCTTTTTCTTGTTTGTTTTGTTCTCTCTCTGTCCTAGTTTTGTTGTTATATTGCTTTTTAGGGTTTCGAGAGAGATTCATGTTTCTTAGTGCTTAAGCTTCTAATTCACGCTAGCTATCTACCTCATAGTTTTTTATTTTTACTTTTAAGTAATTAAAAATTAATCAAAATTAGTTTATTATTTATAAATGGCTGGATCTAGCTAGCTCCTTTTGCATGAAGAAAAGTTTGGAGAGATTGTGACCTAGCTAGTGCTCACAGCAAATTGCATTATTAAATATAACAGTGTGTATTTTCTTGTTTACTAGTTAAGCAAACATTAAAACATTTTTTTTTTTTGAAAGTACATTAAAACATTTAAAATATATATGCAACTTCACTTTATAGTTAATATATAAAGAATTTAATGTGAAGAAAGAACGTTAAAGAAAAAGGTAAGTCTTGGTGCTTTAGTTCAGTCTTGAGCTTCCCGACCGAGTGAATCTTATTTCCTCATCTCCGGTCTCACCTTCCTTCTCTCGGTACTAGACAAAGGGGTTAAAAGGCTGGTTTTGTGAAAATCGTGATTACTTGATATTAAGTTCAATTTAATGTTTAAAAATAAAGTTCAATTTAAAATTTCAATAATAGTTTTTTTTAATCAAAAATAAAGAAAAAATAATAGTTTCTTTTTGTGGGAAAATTTCAATAGTACGTAGTTGTATGAAACTTCTTCAGTTATATTTTACGGGAATGGGGAAAGTTTTATAAAAAAATTTGGGAATTGGGGCAGAGTCGGGGATTAGGATTCTATATTTATGATATAATAATAAATTCAAATATTATATCAAATAAATTATTGAAAATAGAGAGGATTATATGTATTGTTATAATTTTAAAATAATCAATTAATGTTATTGATTAAATTTTTTATATTATAATTTTCATTTTTTCATTTTTTATTACAAGTAAATTTTATTTTGAATTGGTATTAAAAATATGTGATAAAGTTAATGTATATATATATTATGAATTAGTACATTTTCTTTTATTTAAGAAAATATAACATAAATACATAATTATAATTTAAAAATAGATCCCAGCTAATATTCGGGGGATCCACGTTTCCTGTTCGGGACCGGGGGTTGGGAAGTGAAAGAATCCCCGTTTGAAATTTGGAGTGGGTTCAGAGATCAAATTTGAATCCGGAGATCGGGAATAGTAATACTCGGCCCGAGTGACCCGATATGTATCCCTAATTATATTTGAAATTAACCGATTGATCGTGATCGTGACCCAGTTGTAACACTATATTAGCATTATATTATTTATTTTTGATCGTTGCTACTTATATTGAACATAATTTTTCCCATCTAATGTGTAATTTGAATTAAGCACACTTTATAATCTTTTTTCAATCCAAAACCACCAATTTTGTGATTCTTGTACTTGAAACCCTATTCATTTTGATGATGACACATAACAGTAAGTTAATTGCTTGTTACTGGAAATTTTAGCATGTTATATTCTACTTGTTATCTAAGATATTTTGCATGATTCCTTGGTTGAGGGGGAGCTTTAAGCTCAATCCCAAACTGATATGTAATCATCAAAAAGAGGGAGATTGAAACTCATTTGATTTTGATGATCACATTATCAGCAAGTGTTTAGTCACACAAAACAGCATGCTATTATGTGTGTACTAACTTAGTTTTTACAGGGCTTATTAATGTACTGATATAACTATCAGCATATATAAACAGCAAGCTATTAGTATTCGACTTGATCATATCAGCAAGTTGATTTCTGGAAAACAATGCTTTAACAGCAAGCCGTTTTCTCTACCCATAATATTTTGGAGAATTACTAGAAGTTCAAATTTCATGGAGATTGCTTAAACATATCAGAGATTGGCTATGATTAAATATGTAAGGACTCTATTATATAGTATATATTTTATATAATTAATAGAGCTCAAAATTGATTTGCAAATCCGTTCCCACTTGTTGGTATTTTAATTTAACTTTCCTTATCCATTCAAAACATATTTGATCAATATTTTACTCAATCAAACATTTCCAAAAACAACCTAGATTTGTTCATATCTTTTTATAGCTGTTGGAAATTGATTTGTCATATATACACAATCGTGTATATTTATCAAAAGTAATTTGTTAGAGATTTAAATCATTTCAAATGTTCAAATTCAAATCCTCTAACTAACTAATCTAGCTGTTGGAGAGACATTTTTGAAATCAAATCTTTTTAATTGCACTATATCTTCAACTAGCTGTTGTATGTTTTCATATATTTTTTCTTACAATCTTTCTTGTAAGTAACCAAGCATGAGCACATATTGATACAAGTTTTGAGAAATAAAATATACAAGCTTTATCTCTTTTTTTCTCAAAAACATCTCATAAACTCTGAGATTTATTGTTATATACGCTGATATTATATAAAGAGAGTTTATAGCTTGAGTTGTAATACTCGAAAATTTTATTTTTTATTTGTATTGTTCATATTGTAAAGAGTAGTTACGGAAGTAGTGGCAAGGGGATTTTGCTGATCGTGGAGTATAGTGCTTAAGGGAACTCATTGTTCTAGAAAGCAAGTTGTTCAAGGAACCAAAAAATTCAATGAGTGGGACTCGAGGAATTCAGTGTTCAAGGGAGCAAGCTTGTTAGAGATGCTTTGGAGTTCAAGTGAGATGTTTACTCAAGGAAAACATATTGTTTCAGCAAGCCATTTTCAGCAACAGGGTGTAAAGGGAGATATATTATTGGATCTCGTAATTGTTCTTTATAGTGATTAATAATATATTCTTTTACCGGGTTGGTAAGGGACCAGGACGTAGACCATAAGGGATCAGAGGTCGAACCTGGTTAAAAGTTTTGTGTGTTCTTATTTATTTTCTACACTTTACTTTTCTGCATTGCATAACTGTAAACTGTTAACAGTAAGCCATTATCGGGTAAAAGTTAAAACTGAATTTAGTTAGCCATATACACCTATTCACCCCCCCCCCCTCTAGGTGTGCATTCTCATTTGGTATCAGAGCTTGGTGTACTAATATTTCTGTAACAAGAAAGTATAGATCCTATAGCACACCATCATGTCCGAAGAAGAAACATGGAAAACCCCACCACTTCTCATTAGCAAAGAAAATTATGATTTTTGGAAAAGAAGAATGAAGGTGCTTTTTAACAGAGATGGTGCAATTGAATGGAGAGTCGTCAAAAAGGGTCCATTCACCTTTCCAAACAAAGACGGCAAGGCAAAAGACATTGATGATCTCACGGAGGCAGAATTGATAAAAATAAGCTATAATGGCAAAGCCATGTATAAATTAGTATGTGGTTTATCAGATTTGGATCTTGATAAAGTTTCTTCGTGTATCACGACAAAGGAAATATGTGATATGTTGAAAATGTTGTACAAAGACACAACAAAATCAAAGGACGTTTCTCTCGATTATAAACAGCCTACCGCTTTGGAATTGGAAAAGAAAGCTGAAGATCACTTGACATGCAATGATTGTGTATCAACTTCTGGTGTTGAATTAAAAGAAGACATGGATCATTCAGCTTTTGTTGGCCTTAATGATGAAGTATTTCAAGATAAAATAGAAGAGGTTTTACTTGAAAGTGATGTCTCTTATTCGGAATCAGATGCTAGTGGGGTGGATGGCTTCTTGCACCTCCAAGGCGGATGGCAGTCCAAGAACGGAGCAAGTCGCTGAGGGATGAACGTGACGATGATTGGGGCAAAAAATTAGGAAAGAATAACGACTATGCTGATTTTACGGAATTTCAAAGTGTTGGGAGAAGAAAGGAGAAATTACAGGAGCATAATATACGTTCTAATATGCATGGGATTATTTTAAAAGTGGATAGAACTGGATTAGCCGGTAATTCAAAATTTCAGGCGGTAAATCTCAATATGGGTAATTCTATTGGGCCTACAAGCGAATAATTAATTGGGCTGAACATAGAAGAAAGGAAAAGACGTCGTGGGCCTGATGATAAAAATTACATGGATACAGATGAAGGCATCATACCTATGTTCTTAGGAACTGTTCTTTCTCATGTGGATTGTGCAGACCTCTTGCCTACTGAAGTGGCTGAGCTTGCTTGGAAAGCCAGCCATCAACAATGAATCTCCTAAGCTGGAACTGTAGAGGGTTGGGGAACCCTCGTACAGTTCGTGTTCTAGGTGACCTGCTGAAGGCACAGAAACCCGAGTTTATTTTTCTTTCTGAGACAATTTTTACAGTTCATAAAATGGAAGAGCTCCGTGTTCGCTTTGGTTTTGCTCAATGCTTTGCAGTTGATCATGTGGGTAATAGTGGAGGACTTGCAGTCCTCATGTCAATTTCCAGGTAACGGGATACTCTGGAAACCATATTGATGTATGTTTTCTGTCTAATTGCAATGTAGCCTCTTGGCAACTCTCTTGTTTTTATGGCTTCCCAGAAAGAAGCAAACGTAGTAAATATTGGGCCCTTATTCGTATTCTTTCTACTGTCTCTCCTTTGCCCTGGTATCTCTTTTGCAATTTTAACGATATGCTCCATGTAAGTGATAAAATGGGGACAGTTCCTCACCCCAAGAGTTTGTTAGATGGTTTTCGCAGGACTCTTGATGATTGTTTTCTCACGTATTATATTTACATAGAGGCAAATATACTTGGGAAATGAGTCGTGGCTCAACCAACTGGGTTAGGAAAAGATTAGACAGGGCTTTTGCTTCCCGCTCCTGGTTTTCTAAATTCCCGATATGTAAATTATCAGTCCACCATGCCTCTTGCTCTGATCACATCCCTATTCACTTGGATCTTTTAAGTGTGATGTGTTCTATAAAACGTTTCCGTTTTAGATTCGAAAACACCTGGCTCGAGGAACCTAGCTTTCATAAGGAAGTTTCTGATTACTGGCGTGACCTTCCTCCTATATATATGCTTCCAAAGCTTGTTTCTATGACAACTTTTATGGCCAGGTGGGGAAGAAAATTTTTCCACAATTTTCGTGACAAGGTGAAGAAGCAGAACGAAATCATTTCCAACCCTGTGGATCGTACAGATGAGTTTAATGTCCAGCAATATTTCATTGAACAAAATAAACTAAATGAACTCCTGTTGCACGAGGAGATTTATTGGAAACAATGGGCTAAAACTCTATGGTTAGCCGAAGGGGATGCGAAAACAAAATTTTTTCATGCCAATGCCACAGCCCGTAGAAAGAAGAACCATATTCCATATCTTATCTCTGATGAGGATGTTCAAGTCGATAACCATGAAGTCATGTGTGAGATGGTAGTTGATTATTTCAAGACGGTGTTCACAGAAACTTCAAATGGTTGTACAGACAATCCAGGCAACGTGCATAATTTTGTAACAGATGAGTAGAACAGGCGTCTCATAGCTGAAGTGACCTTTGAGGAATTCTCCCTAGCATTCAAACAAATGCATCCGGACAATGCTTCAGGTCCGAATGGATTAAACCCTGCTTTTTTTCAATAATTCTGGTCTATTCTTGGGCGTGATGTTTATAATGGTTGCAAAGACTGGATGAAACAAAAATCTTTTCCTGCTAATCTTAATGAGACAAATGTGGTCCTTATCCCGAAAAAAGAAAATGCTCGTAAGATTTAAGACTTGAGGCCAATAGCATTATGTAATGTCCTCTACAAGATCCTGGCAAAGGTGTTGGCTAATAGACTTAAATTGATTCTCCCTGATTTATTTTTAGAAAACCAATCCGTTTTTGTCCCCATGAGAAATATTACGGATAATGTTTTAGTAGCTTTTGAAGCAATTCATCACATGAACCGTAAGACCCATGGAAGTGAAGTTGCTTTAAAGCTCGATATCACTAAAGTGTATGATAGGATTAATTGGTTTTACTTTCAACAAAGAATGCAAGCTATGGGTTTTTGTCGATAATGGATAGAGTGAACTATGATGTGTGTCAAAACAGTATCCTATTAATTTTGTTTTAATGGTACATCGATTGAGCCTATTGTTCCTACTAGGGGACTCCGTCAGGAGGACCCTCTCTTCCCTTATCTATTTCTCTTCTGTGTCGAGGGTTTATCAGCAGCTTTGAATAGGGCTGTTAAGAATAACATCATCTCGGGAACTCGAGTTTGTCCAACTGCACCTGTTATCTCCCATCTTCTCTTCGTGGATGACAGCTTCTTGTTTTTCAAGGCAACCACAATGGAGACTAATAGTGTGAAGGCTATGTTGGATGATTATGAAATAATGTCAGGCCAATGTGTTAACTACCAGAAGTCAGGTATTATGTATAATAAGAATGTGAACCAAGCAATTCGAGTTGAATTGTCTGCTATTCTAGGCGTTCATAATGATCTGAGTACGGGAAAATACCTAGGTATCCCCTCTCTAGTAGGTCGTTCTAAGAAGCGTGTTTTTGGTTTTGTGAAAGATAAGTTTTGGAGAAAGATTCAAGGGTGGCAAACCATCCCAAGAGCAGGGAAGGCGGTTCTCCTCAAAAATGTTGCTCAATGAGTTCCTTCATACTGCATGTCGTGCTTCCTCCTACCTCTATCTTTATGCCAAGAGATTGAAAGGATGTTAATAGTTATTGGTGGAGTTCAGGTTCCAACAATCGCAAAGGATTTCACTAGTTGTCTTGGAACACTATGAGTATGACAAAGAGTAATGGTGGCATGGGTTTACGTAGCTTATACGGGTTTAACATTGGTTTGTTGGGGAAATTGTGCTGGAATTTTATCAATAATTCGTCGTCTTTGGTAGCCCGTGTTTTCAAGGTACGTTACTACCCCCAGTCTCACTTCCTGAGCTCTAATATGAGCTCAAACCAAAGTTATATTTGGCAAGGCATTATGAAAACAAAAGATTTCTTGAAGGATGGTTTCTGTTAGGTATTAGGTGATGGTCAAGATATTATTGCAGCCCAGGACCCATGGTTGGTGAGGAAGCCCTCTCACAAGGTGGATCAACAACATGTTTATATCAATAGAGAGTCTGTTGATGTCTCTGATTTCTTCATATCGGACTCTAGGAGTTGGGATACCAATAAGGTCTATCAGTTTTTCACAGAAGAAGATGCAAATTTTATTCTTTCTACTCCCATTCCCCAAATTGCAGTAAAAGACAGAGTTACTTGGAGTAAAACCACAAATGGTCAATACAATGTCAAGACATGTTATCATTTGTGGCATGATTTGAAAGTGAGAACTTTCAACATTATTCAATCAGGTGGGTGGAGTAAAATTTGGAAGTTAAATCTACCTTACAAAGTGAAAGTATTTCTGTGGCGCTTCTGCAGAAACAACATTCCAGTTCGAAGAAGATTGAACTCCAAAGGAATTCAACTCCCTATAACTTGTCCTATGTGTGAACAGGATGTGGAACATTTATTACATGTGTTCTTCGACAGCTCTTTTGCACGTCTTTGCTACTATGTGGGACGTGATTACGACATTTGCAATGTTGAGTATTCTTTAGATTGGCTCATAAGGAAGGTTGATTCAGCAAGTAGCGAAGAGATCACTACTATTTGTCGAGTCTTGTGGGGAATATGATTTTTTAGGAATAAAAAGGTGTGGGAAAATAAGGTGGTGCCACATACCATGGCGGATTGGAGCTTGAAGTACTTCTCTGATTGGAAAGCTGCTAAAGCCAAGCGAGTAATGATGCAGAGTAATGTTCTAAACAACAAGTCTGTTATGGTCCTTAGATGGCTCCCTCTAGAAGTGGGCGGCTTCAAACTCAATGTGGATGCTTCTTTTGTCGCTGGTTCTGAATCATTCTCGGTGGAGCTGGTCATTCGAAACCACATGGAAGCTATGGTACTAATGGTACTAGGTAAGGTAGCTCGGTTTTCAGGAGCTAGTACAGTGTTTGAAGCTGAATCCATTGCTATAGCTGAAGGTCTAAGTTGGTTGCTATCTCTTTCTTATTCCTCCGTAACGATCGAGTTCGGCTCTCTCCTTTCTGTTCAAGCCATCCGTGATAACAATTCGAATTTTCTTGAAGTTGGTCATGTCATAGAAACCTGGTGTCTCTATTTCTTGTCAAATGGCAAGCAAACAAGTTAGCTCATGAAGTAGCTCGTATTCCTTATTTGCTTCATTGTCATAATGTATTTTCGTCTCCTTTTACTTCTCTAGTAAGAAACTATCTTGTATATATGACTATGTTTTAATAAGAATTCAGCATTTTATTCAACAAAAAAAAATAATCATTGATTAACTTCAAGAAATTTGTATTTTTTAAAAAAATGCAGTACCTCAATCAGTTTTACTTCCAATTTATATTTATTTTTAAACATAGAAGTTTTTTGAAGTTAAACTTTAATGATCAATATCAAATTTAGTTTGTAGATTAGAAAAATATAATTTTATTGAAACTTGAATGACTCAATTTCATTAAGCACTTTTTTTGAATAAGATTTTAAATTCTAATTTATTAAAAGCTTTATTAATGGTGAAAAAGAATTTGAGCAAAATAGATAATTACAAAAAGACTGCTTTACCCCAGTAGAAATACACATAATGTAACATGTAACCAAGAGTTTCAGTTTAGCAGGTAGGAGTAACAGATTTGAAGTGTAGTATCTCAGATGATCCAACAACAACAACAACAACAACAAAAAATAAATAAATAAATAAATAAAATAAAAACTTAGGCAGGTAGCAAAAGGTTAGCAATATTTCAATAAATTTTTCGCTTCTTGGTCAAAAGAAAGCTAGTCTAAAACTAGCAACAGAGACCTTTCTTTTACTAGGAAATTTTATTTTTTAAAATTGGGTAAACAATCAATCAATTGTTTAAAATTCCTTTAACCTGGATATGTAATATGCTTGACTGTCGGGACAATAACAACCCACCTAAGAAACTGGGAAAATTTTATATAAGCAGTCAACCATACCCGCTGAAATCAGAGTGCACCAAATACTAACAGCATGATCTCAGAAAATCTCGATCTGAACAGATGTCTTGGGAGTTGTCCGTAAATTGTAAATAATGAGAGCTGAAGCGTCATAAACAGAAAATGTAAAGCCAGCAAGAACATTTGTGTTGATGTACCGCTCAATTACTACTTGAAGTAAATATAGTTTTTGCATGCCCCACCCCTCTAGCACACATTTCTTATTCACAACTCCAAAACTGTAGGATTCTAATTGTTAGTACTTCAAATGTTACTTGTGAAGATCTAACTGTACCGCTGCAAATCTGCAAGCAAAAAAAAAAATGAAAGGAGGTACTTGAAATTCCTAACAATTAATTTATCTGAGCATAGCCATTAAGTTCATGCGCTTTGACATATCATGCCAAAACACTTGCTTTGCAGAAGGGCATCAGAGCAGGTGGCATGTTGATCAGATGTAAAGACTTGTTGCATGCCTAAACAAAACATATACATTTGGTCTCAGTTGCCAAATCATATACTTGGTTGTTCAAATCTATTATACTTAACCTATTGAAGCTGCAACTTAATCTTTCAATTTTTTTGCATAGTTGTTGGGGAGGATAGGTTAAACATAATAAATATTTAGTTCTTCAGCAACGAGCACAACGAATTTTGTCAAACGATTTCAAAGAAATGACACAGATAAATATAAAATCAACTATGGTATAGGTTATACAGGGCAGGTAGGCTCTAGGCAACATGGTTTTTTTCCGAATCAAGAAGTCTAATCACGACCAGAGACGACAACAATACAGAATAGAAGCATAGCCTTGCAGGAATCTTGGATAATAAAAGAAGTTGCATAATGATAAAATTAGCCAGTTTTGGAATATAAATTTGATTAACTTCAGGGATAGTTCCCGAAGTACATACATACATATAAAAATCCATATTTTACCATGTTTGAAATCCATGGTAGTACTACATGTACCATATTTGAAATAATTAATTTAAAGCATATTTTACTTCTCTATGACAATTCATATAAAAATGATAACAGACATTCTATTAGAAATCAGAAGTCCACACTATTCAGGATTACAAGATAAGATAATGGAAATATTAAGATAAAGAGTACAGAATGTGTACCTGTACTAGTACGAACGGCATATGAACTCGGGCTGTAACTTCTTCGTACTAGGTAGTATATAATAACATACCACAAGGTAAATATTAGCATAAATAAGAAACAAATAGCAAGTTCAATAAGTAACCAACTGTGATTTTGAACATAACAACTAATACACTAAATAAATCAAGAAACTATTTCAGATAAAAGTTAAATGCAGAATTCCAGATGTCAATTGTATTATGATTTCTGGTCTACTGTTGTGACCTCTACTAATGCAAACAACATCAGGCAATATGTGCAAGTGCACATATAAAAGGAGGAACATAAACAAGGACAACATGTATGAACATAACTCCTGAATCAAATATGTAGTTCATATACGGATGAAATTCCAAGTGCTGAAAAAAGTTCTCGAGTCATACCACCATATAGTTAGTATAAGATCCAACAAGCACAAACATGTCACATTTTCTAGGTTCACATGCAACATTATATTAATGCAGAGGCTCAGTAGTTCAACTGGCTCACAGCAAGTCTACTCTGCACAAAATCAAAATAATTATTGAGCTTAATATAACCATATAATTGCCAAAGTATTATACGTGTGCAACAATGGTGAACCACAATCTCCTTACACAAATTTATTATGTCCCTTTCAAAATCATTTACCTGACACCAAGTCCACACTATTTCTCTCTTTCATCTTACTGCAAAAGTACAATCTGTTCGCAAGTCTGAAACATCTTTGTCTAAGTCTACTATCTGTGCCTATGCCTTATACCTTTCTCATCTGGAAAGTACCTGGCTGCTTGTATGCCTCCACCTCAAGCACGGATGAACAAGATTGAAACAATGAAATTAGCCAAAAAAACCATGTAACTACACATATTACCCGCAATATATTCACAAATACCAAAAGCCATTTACCCACCAAATATTTTGCACCAGAAAAACACACTCTACGTGTATTAACTAAATATCTACACGTGCCATGATGCTAATTCACTTGTAAGCCATGCACGCAAACTATATTTAGTGTCCATCCTCAATAACCTACCGCACACATGAGCGTTTCAGTGATTCGGGTCCCTCTAATCAGGTGAGAACCAGCAAGTTTATTGACAGGCTCATAGGTAACTAGGTCAGTGGCCTAGTACATGCCTCACCCAAAATAACATGGTGATAGAATGAACAAGAAATATGCTAGCAAGCTTCTATTTTTGAACAGACTGGTAAATGACTGATAATGTTGAACCATGGGTTATTACAATTTTGATGTCCTAAAAATTTCTCAAGCAGCCATCTCTGCAATCCTACTCACCAGCTTAAGATGCAGGGCCTGTAATAGTGCAATATACAGAACCATGTCAGATAATAATTTAAAGATTAATAGATATCTAACAGAAAGAGACAAAAGGGCTTATAATAGATTTTAAAATTAGATAGGAATCAACTGATGATACAAGATGCAGTTTGCAAGTATAAGATAGACGATTAAGATGATAGGGAAAACTTTACCCTGTTCGATCATTAAAAGTACCAAATCTCTGTATGTTCTTTCGGTATACTTAGAACTCAAACTAATAAGTCCTATTCAGAATTCTATTTTCTGCCTGGAGTGGTAACGTACAGGACCACGAACACATCTCGGTATCCTGGTATATTCTCCTCATCAAACTAATAATATGAAAAATCGATCAAATACATATGCTGAAACCCCATACAACTAAAGTATTCATGTGAAAAGACTATGCTTAATTAAAAGCTCCGTGTATTGATCTATACCTGCCATGTCGCTTGCTCTACAGTGATTATATCTGCAACCTGGACTATGGGAACCAAGTATTAAACATAGAATGATCCTACTAGAAAAGCCCCAGTGCAGCTGTAATAATCTTATATTTCGACACAGAAATAAATACCGTGAAAAACCAAGCACTGAAAGAAGGGAGCAAAACTACCCAAGTTATATTGCTACATAGACTTCAGATATATAGTAGATTGATAAAAGGGACTTGTATATAAGGATGATTTATCAATTTAACTAAATCTGTGACTGTCCCTTCATTTGGTTTCCACATCCTTACAAACTGAATCTACGCCAGGCAATAAAATTACTAACAATTATGGACGTGTTACAATATTGCTACTTAACAAACACATCAACAATTTTCCCAAGGGAACACTGCATCATTTATTTATCTTGCTCACTTAAAGTATGATTAGTTCACAATTCATGAGATGTTTATCACCTCGAAGACATCCATCATAATATGTATCAGTTCACTCCTTGAGATTGTAATAACCCAACATAAAATAGGGTTGTGGCCCTCAAATTATCAGACAGTAGAAAGACCTATTAAGGATAACTAGTTCCAGGGAACTAAAATACAGTAAGTTGATTGAAGAACCAGTTTATACTCGCTGACATTAACGATATCTATAAGGTTTCACATATAAAGAATACTTTTGAAATTAGAAATGTGACATTTTTTCCCCTAATCACTATTACGTTTTATCTGTACACCTGATCCACAAAAATAACAAATAGAAATTGTAGTAAATCAGAAACAAAAAGCAACGGTATATACATATGTAATACACGTAATTGTGGCGAAAGGACGAAGCTGAAAGATCAATGTGAATTGTATTGAACTTGGAATTATTTTCAGTTTTCAGCAAATTAATCAGCATCCAAATACTGCACAGCAAATTAATCTTTGTACCAAATTTCTTGGCTGACATACTTCTTGGGTAGGCGCCAGGCACCACTAATTCATTGTCCACTGTTTATAAGTTTTGTTTGATTAATAGAAGATAGGCGTCCACCTAAACTCCGCTCCAATCCAGAGGCCTCTTACTTCGAAAGAACTATAAAAACGTCTATGTTAAAGAAAAATGCAAGGATCAAAAAGGCCAATCAGCTCCACTTGTTCACAGCCCTACTACCTAACAAAATATATAAACTTGGATGTTGGAAAATCATGTCCAGAGAGGAACCAGAAAACAAAATTAATAAAGAACTAGGGCATCATGTAGGAACACATATCACAGCAATGTGGATAATAACTGAAACGCAAGTAGAAAGAGAAAGGGAAAAATGGTAGGAAATCACACCATAGTAGAAAATAGTCTGTTCTTAGGATTCAAGGAATGCCCGACCAGAGCTCCTAGTGCAACCTCTCCCTGTACTTCATACATCAACTTTAAAAAAAAAATGTCAGGTTTTTAAAAAAAATAAAAACAATAGTCTATATTTTTTTTCAAATGGCTTCTTCTAAAACACAGGGGGAGTAATAAGTGAAGATAATAAACTTCTGTTGTGACTAAGATATCAACTGATTGACCAACCAGTTAGCATGTTTATTACTCGTACAAACAGTAATGTTGGTGACAACATAAAGATGTACCACAAGATGCAAAAAGTTTAGTGAGACAACGAACTAACATGGTTTGCAGTTCTCGACTTCTTGTAGACTGTATAAATACTAAATACAGGTCTTGTCACAAATGTCAAATAAAGATGCACACATAGTATTTGTCTAAGAAATATGATGCTAGCGACAATAAGTTGTAGAGTAAGTAGAAGTTTATTACTATGGTGCAAGCAGAACCTGTAGGCGGTAAATATAACTTGATAATGCAAAGTGACGGCTTCTATTTTACATTATGAGTCAAGGTGCATCACTGCTCACAGCAAACCAATGAAACTAAAAGAGATTGTTCTCAAATGTCATTTAAGGCACCAGCAAGAAAAGATCCAAATGTACTTTGGCATAGCTCCGAATTACCAGACAAGAAAAAATAATAAATAGAGGAAAAAGAAAGGAACACAGAATAGTTACATAGAGAGCCATACTTATTTATGATGGTTTGTAAGCCAATGAAACTAAATTTTTTTGCTAAACATATTATGCTCGTTTTCTTTTAAAGACAATAAACTAAAATTACGATTTAAACTAAAATTCAAATGAGGAAACTTTAGGAAAACTGAGATATTTTGCTAACAGTAGCAAAAAAACATAGTCCAAATCGAAACAACGAATTTCATCCAGAAATGCAGAAAGAAAAATAATATTATCCAGAAACAGATTGAAACTTATAACAGTTGGAAACCCAAAACTTAGTCGACCTCTTCAATCTTGGGACCAGCACCGCTTCCACCACCAGATGGCATGTCTTCATCATCCATGGGAGCACCACCTTCACCCTGGTACATCTTAGCAATGATTGGGTTGCAGATGCTCTCCAACTCCTTCATTTTGTCTTCAAATTCATCAGACTCGCCAAGCTGGTTGCTTTCCAACCACTGGATGGTGCTCTCAATAGCATCCTCAACCTTGGTTTTGTCAGCAGCAGGAAGCTTGGAGGCTATCTTCTCATCCTTTATGGTGTTCCTCATGTTGTAAGCATAGTTTTCCAATGCATTCTTTGCTTCGACCTTCTTCTTGTGCTCTTCGTCCTCTGACTTGTACTTTTCAGCTTCCTGGACCATCTTCTCAATCTCCTCCTTAGAGAGTCTACCCTTGTCATTGGTGATGGTGATCTTGTTCTTTTGTCCAGTAGTTTTGTCTTCAGCAGACACATTTAGAATACCATTGGCATCAATGTCAAAGCAAACAGTGATCTGAGGAACGCCCCTGGGAGCAGGAGGGATGCCAGAGAGCTCGAATTTGCCAAGTAAGTTGTTGTCCCTGGTCCTTGTTCGCTCACCCTCATAAACCTGAATCAACACACCTGGCTGGTTGTCGGAGTATGTAGAGAAGACCTGCTCTTTCTTAGTGGGGATAGTTGTGTTCCTCTGGATCAAGACAGTCATGACACCACCAGCTGTTTCAAGACCAAGAGAAAGAGGGGTGACATCCAGTAGAAGAAGATCCTGCACCTTCTCGTTACCCTCACCGCTCAAGATTGCAGCTTGGACAGCAGCACCATATGCCACAGCCTCATCAGGGTTGATGCTTTTGCAGAGCTCCTTTCCATTGAAGAAATCCTGTAACAACTGCTGGACCTTGGGAATCCTAGTGGAACCGCCAACAAGAACAACATCGTGAATGGTGCTCTTGTCCATCTTTGCATCCCTCAAACACTTCTCAACAGGCTCCATACACTTCCTGAAGAGGTCCATGTTAAGCTCCTCAAATCTGGCTCTGGTAATGGTAGAGTAGAAATCAATACCCTCAAACAAAGAATCAATCTCAATGGTGGTCTGTGCAGTTGATGAAAGGGTTCTCTTTGCTCTCTCACAAGAAGTCCTCAACCTCCTAAGAGCCCTTGGGTTTCCAGTGATGTCTTTTTTGTTCTTCCTCTTAAATTCCTGAACAAAGTGGTTAACCATTCTGTTGTCAAAATCTTCACCACCAAGATGTGTGTCACCAGCAGTAGCCTTGACCTCGAAGATACCCTCTTCAATTGTAAGGAGGGACACATCAAAAGTACCACCACCGAGATCAAAAATCAAGACATTTTTCTCACCAACACTGGTTGCCTTTTTGTCCAGACCATAAGCAATGGCAGCAGCTGTAGGTTCATTAATAATACGCAACACATTAATACCAGCAATAACACCAGCATCCTTGGTGGCTTGACGCTGTGAGTCATTGAAGTATGCTGGGACAGTAACCACGGCATTTTTCACTGTTGTACCAAGGAAAGCCTCGGCAATCTCACGCATCTTAATAAGAACCATGGAAGAGATCTCTTCAGCTGCAAATTGCTTATCCTCCCCCTTGTAGGAAACTGTAATCATGGGCTTCTCACCTGGTCCAGGAGTAATTTTGAATGGCCATAACTTGATATCACTCTGAACAGAGGCATCAGAAAATCTTCGGCCAATCAACCTCTTAGCATCTGTGGAAAAAAAATAAGAAACCGACATCAGTAGGAAGTTCTTTGTACATGTAGATAATGGCTACATATAATTAGACCTAATTTATTTATCTTGTTCAATCACTAGCTGGACGACTAATATAACTTAAAACAAGGACAACAATCAAATCCTAACTGCAGGTTAATACAAATAATTAAAAGAAACTAAGGTAAAAATCTGGAACGCATTCAAAACACTACTTCAATCAATATTCGATCTCCCACTTCACAGAACTAGAACATAGATCTTATAATTACCATAATACAAAACAACAATTAAACATAAATATACTGTGAAAAAAGTCAGATCCTAAAAACATACTGGAGCACGTAACAGAGACGCAAACAATGTACAACACTTCTTTATCAAAAAATAGCATAACAACACTATCCACTGTATTAACGTTAAAGTGATACATGGATTGTCCTTACCCCTTCTATATACTTGCTAAGCAACATGTCTAAAATTTCATGCAATTATGCTAAATTATACTTCTTCAGCACCATCAAAGTCAAAATGATATATACTAATTACACTTATTACAGGCTAATAAAAGGATTACTAGTCAAATTACACTCAAAGATCTCAAATACAGTTACACTCAAACCTCAGGACAAAAAGAATTACAGTAAACCCCCTCTAATTTAATATCATACAGGAAAAATTATCACTTTAGAAACGCAATCACATTACAGAGACTATAATGTGCTAAAGTCCCAACTTTAGACGAATTCTTTTTATAAGTTTAAATTTTTCTTAATGTAGAGAGGTTATCACTTTAAAAAGTATAAATATAGAGGGGTTTACTGTATATCAATTTCAAACTACAACTACATCAACTTATCCACATTCTACTGTAAACTCACAAATAAGTTATGCACACGAGAAATAATCAAATCTAAACTCAACTCACAAATAAGTTATGCACCAAATCTAAACTCATCAACAATTCATAATTAGCTTGATATTATCCCATAGATCACTACATCAAAATCACATTCAACAAGATCTATAGACACAATGATACGTGATGACAATTTAATAGAAATGAGTTAGAAATATACCAAACACGGTGTTAATAGGATTCATAGCGACCTGATTCTTAGCAGCATCACCAATCAAACGCTCAGTATCAGTAAAAGCAACATAAGACGGCGTCGTTCTGTTACCCTGGTCATTAGCAATAATCTCAACACGGTCGTGTTGCCAAACACCAACACATGAGTAAGTGGTCCCCAAATCGATTCCGATGGCGGGCCCCTCTCCCTTACCGGCCATGTTTGTATAGTATTTGTAAGTATATGCGGCGGGAGAGATGAACAAGAAGAGAGATTAAATTAGGGTTTGTAACAGAGGAAGAGTTAGAGATGAGTTAGGCGAGGTTTTATAGTGTTTTGTCTGAAGGTCTAGAATGTTCGAAACCCTAATGAGTTGAGAGCCGTTGGATTTTTTTGTAAGGAAATGTTGACCCGGTTTTTTTTTCTTTGACCCGGTTTGATTTTGGTTGAGGCGCGGCGCAAGATGTGAACGTGATCCGGTCTTGTTGGGTTTTGGTCCAATGAGAAGCTTGTTGTTGTCGGTCAATGGTCATGGTTTGTTTGTCTCGAAAAAATAAAATTATTTTTCAAATACTCTTTGCATTTGAAAAAGATAATATATTTTTAAAAGATATGTATATTAGGAAAATTTATTATTTATAGCTAAAATTTAAATTTAAATTATATTAATATTTATTGCATTAATGGAATTTAATTTTTGAAATACAATTGATATTAGAAATATAAACTAAAAGGAAGTGAGTTGCTTTTGAAAATATAAATTTAAAGATAGTGTTAAAAAGTCGTTTAAAAAATTACATTGAAAGTTAAATTTGTACTGTATATTATATAGTAGATAAAATGTTGAAAGTTTGCTTTTTGGTCATTTATTTAATAAAATTATTACTAATAACTAATCAATTATCTTTTTCCATAAAAATATCCATTATATTTCTCAACTAAAAAATGATACATTTTCTACTTTTTCTCAATTAAAACACCTCATTTTTTTTAAAAATATCACCGACAATTCTATTTAATAAAATATAACAATAATATTATAATTATTAATCATTAATCAATTACCCCTTTTTAGCTAAAACTGATAACCTTTTCTTTTCAAAAAAAAACAAGGAAAGTTCTATTTGATAATATTAAATAATAATTAATATTTATTAATAACCAATCAAGTACCTATTTTAGCTAAAAGCAGATCATCAATTTAATTCAAAACAAAAATATAATATTAAAATTTTCAATTCAAATTAAATTTATAATATTAAAATTTTCAATTCAAATTAAATTACAAAAATATTAATAAAAATCTGTGCATAGCTGGAGTTAGGGATGAGCATTTCACCCGCCCCGCTCCTACCCAATATCGATCTCCTCCCCGTTCGTGTCGGGAATTCAAAGAATTTTTCGGGTTCAGGGTGGGGAACGGGGAAAATTTTTAAAAAATTCGGGGATTAGGGAATCACTTTGGAGGACGTCCTGCATATTACTAGTTTACCCATTAGCGGTAAATGAGTATTAGTTGAAACCTCACATGATTCAACTGCATTTTTCCGGGTGTTTCATAAATTCAATAATACGTCAATAGTGTCAGCCACAAATATAATGGACATTGCTGCAAACAGTGAGGAAGACTACCGAACTTGGAAGATTGTTGTCCTCCTTGTCATCTTATTTGTTTTTGTTGCTCTGAACAACAACAACCATGAAATTGATTCGGTTGCTATTCAGTTCATTAAGAAGTTGGAAGAAATCGATAGTTATGCTTGGGGAGCAGCTCTATTAGCCTATTTGTACTATGGCATAAGGCGATATAAAGGAGGAGAAAAGGGAAACATTGATGGAAACCTTCTAGTAAGTTAATATTTATCCTATTGATATGTTGTTTTCATTATTAGTTCTTTGTTCTGATATTCTTTTTTTTTTCTTTGTTTAACAGGCATTTTTCATTGTAAGGCTAAAGAAGTTTCAAACTAGACTAGGCATCGATTTGAAAGTTCCCTCGAAAAATGTGAAAAGGGGGGAACCATGGCTAAACTAGATCATACATCAAATAAATGGAAAATGGAACGACAATTATACCAAGTTTGATCTAGAATCGATGATGCCATTCTCAGAAGATGTAAGATTCTATCCATTTCCTTTTTTTGTTATGCTTTTTGAAATTGATCAATATGCTTTCATGTTTTCTCTTAACAGGATATTTACTGGGCGCCATATGCAGGGACGGTTTGCCCCCTAAGACGAGATCGCAAAGCTATAAGAAATCTCATTTCAATTTGTTGCTACCATGTTATGGTTCATTACAATCCATAACATTGCAGCAAAACAGTTCCCAATTTTCAAAAATTATGATCTCATTGTCGATGGTTGGAAGACTATGAGATTGAAGTAAAACAATGAAAGGCGGGGCAGAATTATTTTAAAAAGCACGAACGTGAAGTTGCTGCTTGGCATGCCAGAAAGCGGGAAGAGCTATACATGCACCGTGAGTTTTTACCCTGTTGCTTTAAGTTATTGGGACGTGATTATAACAATTTTGATGACAATTTTCTTTCAGGTATCAACAATAATGATGATGATGATAACATTAATAATGATGAGGAAGAAGAGGGGCGGTATAGTGATGAGGGGGACGCGAGTATAACAATTTTAATGATGAGGAGTATGGTGAAACTAACAATAATGGTAATGGCGAGGAGGATGGACATCATAATAATAGGGAGGAACATGGTTATAACAATGATGAGGAGGAGGAGTATGTAAATAACAATAATGGTAATGACAAGGAGGAGCATTTTAATGATACACCGAGTGAGTAATCTGTATACTTATTGTTGTTGTATAACTGTATATTATACAACATGTGAGTAATCTGTATAACCTCGGGATCTTTTTTAGTTTACGAGGTAAATACCGACGGACAACGTCGAGGACAACGTGTTCGTGTCTTTAATAAACGTCTTCAAAACAGTTATGAATTAAATACTCCTAGTAAGGTAAGTTGTTAGTGATAATATTTGATCCAATTATCTATGTTTTCATCAATATCATTTCAAAAATCTGGTATGTACTACCTAATTGTGTTCTTTCACTGCCGTCTATTACTCTTTTGTAAAACAGGAAAGTCTAACGGTCACTCCTATTTTAAGTATTACAAACCATTACTTGGTACTGACAGCATGTGTTCATGGCCTCTTGGTGTAATATCAGTCCTTTTAAGTAATGTGTTGTAGTTTTAAACTGCTAAAGAATGCAATTTTAATAAGCCTGCAGGCTACACCCACAATTTTTTTTAATTTAATATGGATATGTACTTCCTTGTTTATTTGATTTAATAGGTGTTTGCAACAATGTTCTAGTTGTGTGTTCAATGAGCTGTTGTTTTGTATCTCTAAATTTGTATTATTTTATGCATCAAATTGCAAAAAAAAAAAATCTTCTTTTTACAACTATTTTAGTTTGTTATTACATTAGTCCCTACTAGCTTTGCTAAGTTCCTATTATTTTCTTCCTCAGATCAAGCGAAGGCGAAAGCGAAGACACTAAGGACTTCTAAGACTTCTGGTTCCAGACTTCCCAAGTTCAACCTGAGTTTAGTACTTGAGTACCTTGTGGTTCCGGGGCCCTCCAGTGGCCTTCTTTTATTTATTTTATTTTATAACAACCCCATATGGGGCTGTAGTCCCCCGTATGGGACACTGAGGACTTGTAAGACTTGTGTTCTAGACTTCCCAAGTTCAACCTGAGTTTAGTACTTGAGTACCTTATGTTTCTCGGGCCCTCCAGTGGCCTTCCTTTATTTATTTTATTTTATAACAACCCCATATGGGGCTGTAGTCCCCCGTATGGGGTTCTGTATGCTTTAAATTATTTACATAACTTTCACTAGTGTAAATTCTTGAGTTTTTACTGGTGTAAATATTCGAGAGGAAACAAGAAGTCCACGTACATTCTTGAAGTCAAACATTGAATCAAAAGTCAACTAATAGAGTACAATTTCAAAAAGTGGATAAAATATTCGAGAAATTCATTAAACTTTTTAGAAAAAAATGAATTTTAATTTATAAAAAAATGGGGGTTATATTCGAGAAATTCATTAAAAAGCCATATGGCTGGGAAAATCTTACAAAAATAGTCAACCCATGCCATGCGGCTCTGGTTGGATACACATTATAAAATGAGGTGGGACTATGGTCTACCTCCTCTTCTTCAAATGGGACTGCGACTCTGATTATTTAATATCAAATGAGATGGGCTTACTTCTACTTGTGCGTGAGAATTTTACCTATCAACTTAGAGCTTCTACCAAGCAATTCATGATATTATTAATTAGTATTTTATATTAAATAATTATATATCATATGTAAGGTATAATCTATTGATTGGATATTAACTTGCGCTTAATGAAAAGGTGATTATGTTCAATCTTTCAATGTACACATGTATGACGATTCTCTGGGAAATTCACAGAGGCCAAAGGCCATCCAAACTGCATTTGAAACTCGCATGTAAAAACGATAAATTCTAACAAGAGCTTAGTATATATTATCATTCGAATAGAACTTATACTTTGAAAGTGCTTTTAAAATATTTATCCCGAAAATATGTTTCAAATTGTTTGTTAACTATTTTAAAGAATTTTGAGAATAAAGATAAGGTAAAAAAAATACAGTTAAATAACATTAAACTAGATAATTAACAAAATTAACCACAAGGACCATATGTTGTCCTTATAGCAAAAACAAATCCTTTATCTATATAATAGGAGAACAGGGGGATAAAATTGGTGAGTAATTTTATTACTTGTGAAAAGACGGATTTGCCCATGTCTTTGTTATAGTTAAAAAAATGTTGTTGAGAG
>PHNY01084313.1:5870-18463 GCA_003724115.2 Anethum foeniculum
GTTAACAATAGAGATAACATGAGGTTTTGGTGAGAGTTAATAAACGAGATAGAAGCTGTATGCAGAATTAAGAATCGAAGTTGAAGTAATTAAAACGAAGAAGAAGAATAAACTAAAAAC
Source organism: Anethum foeniculum (assembly GCA_003724115.2). Lineage (NCBI taxonomy): Eukaryota > Viridiplantae > Streptophyta > Magnoliopsida > Apiales > Apiaceae > Anethum > Anethum foeniculum. Next base: position 5,991 of record PHNY01084313.1, read on the forward strand.
AGGGGAATGGAAATATAAAGTAAAGAGAAACAAATAACTATTATTCTAAATAAAATTCTATAAAACTGCAGAAATTAAAAAAAGCAAAATATGCAAAAAATGAGTAAATTAAAAATCTAGGCATGGATATTTAAAATTTATTGAAGAAAATCAAACCGAACCAAACCCTAAACATAAATGAGCTTAATATCGGAGTTTGGCCGGAAAAAGATAAAGCTCACCAGAAAAATCAAGAAAAACTAAGAACACGAATAAGAACAAGATCTAAAACTTAAAGAACACTTAACACTACCAACTTGCATACATCAAAATAAAATTAACATACCCACTAACATATCAAGACACGTAAATCACCGAGTGATGTGGCGTGACATTTGTCACGTTTTAATTTGTGGACGCATATATATATATTCAAGCGGGTCCCATCTCATTATCTAGAAAACTTTACAAGTATGCACTTTATACATCAGCATTTGTGAACGGTTTTGGAAACAATTTTGCGAACTCTTGCGTTTTTGTTTTGAAAAAGCACGGTACAATTCGATTTTTAAATATCCGAATTAATTAAAATCTGATCTGAATTCAAACCAGTCATTTTTTGTGCATCTTAATGTCAGGCTTAGTAGGTCTACATATGCCAACGGGAATCATATACCTCTCATTATTTAGACCGTGTATGAGAGAGGGCACAAGTGTTATGCGATACTAACTTATTCCACGGGTTACACGGGGTTCCTTTGTTAGTTTAAAAGAACCATGTGAAAATTGATAGTTTAACTCAAAATGTAATAAAACATGATACTAAATAGTAAATCAAGGCACAACTAATAATTTCTTTCAGCCTTCATTAGAATTTCATACGCGAGTTTAGTCTATAAAAATTTTCACAATCAAAGTGTTTGTTGATATATTTGAAACTAATAAATTGAATATTAGACTTTATTTAATGTACTAAAATCTATTAATATAAATAATATTATATTAATTATCCCTAAAAATTGAATAATAAATTTATATTTGTAAGAAATTATAAATATTTGATATTAATATGTTATTTATAGGATTCTAATTTTTAGTTTTTTTTATATGAAGTTATAAATAAAAAATTTAATTATGTTGGTAAAGAGTATCGAGCCCTAAAATTTTTTATCGGGTTTTGTTTGATTTATTTCGGATTTATCTTGAGTTCTAAAGATCATATTTTGACAATTTTACAACGACGCGAAACTCACGAAATAAGTTACGAATATTATCTATGTAATAGTATTATCCATGTAATACTATCCCGAAACTAAAAAAAATAGTTACGAATTGTTTATTAAATATTCTTTTCAATTTAGGATAACTATTTAGTTTCGGTTTAAATCAATAATATATTAAGTATACCTTTATTTTAGATCTAACAGCTATCATCTATTTATTTTAAGATCTAACGATCCTTATTACATTGGTCGTTAGGACCGTGATTACCAAATATTTGGATAAAATCCCCCTTATGCATATTATATATTACATGTAAGATTATAATTGGTGAGTAAATAGAAAAATATTTTTGGAAAGTAGTATATCTAATATCTAATCATGGATAATTCGGGCATTTAAGATAATCTTGAAAATTTTTTTGTTTTAATTTATAATAATATAATATTTTTTATATTTTAAAAATGATAAAAATTATTATTCGGTGCGTAGCACGGGTAAAATTCTAGTATATACTCCCTATGTCCCTCTCAATTCTTTACATTTCGGAGAGAGTGTCTGGCACACATTTTAAGGTGCATATAAAGTATAGTTCCCTAATTTTTTTTATGATTTTATTTTTTAAAATAAAAGTTGAATGTTCATATTTTTATTTAGAAAAAAAATTAAAAAAATTATGGAACTATACTTTATATGCACCTTAAAATGTGTGTCGAACACTCTATCCAAAATGTAAATAAATGAGGGGGACGGAAGGAGTATATACATAGGGTCCTAATCTAATAGAAACTAGAAACTAGCCTAATCAACTAATTAGCTTAACCCAACTAACAGCCCAACCCACTTTGGTCAGTGTAGACACGGGAAACAAACGACGTATCTATTACTTTCTCCATCTTCCATTACAATCAATCAACCACTATCTACAATCTATCTACGCAACCATCTACGATCTAACCTTCAATCACTGTTTATATTACGGAAATCACTAACTTGTACATGGCAAGGGTGTTGATAGGTGGGGTTTTGAACGATTACTATGAAATATGTGAATGAAATATAAAATCATTAAACAATCACCACCAACAACCACCATTTTTTTAAAAAAAATTACAAGATCTATATACGAATACATATACCAATTCTTATTAAATAAATCACCAGATCTACATTTCAATCACTAAATCGTATGACGGCAATCACTGATTTATATCAGACAAATCGCCAACTTGTATTAAAAAAATCACCAAATAGTATATACGAGACATATACATACAAACGTATCTTTTCTACAAATATTAATAAAAATCGTAAATCTTGTTGACTAGAGAAGCTAATGATAATTTACTACAACTAAGGGGTATAATTAATGTATTAAGAAGGAGAAGTGGTGGAGAAAGTGCTCCGACTAGGGATTGGCTGAAAAATTGGTCAATGAAGTAGGTGGGTAGGTTTGATCGGGGATGAAGGTGTGATGGTGGAGGTAAGTGGTAGGATCTTGGGAGAAGAGGTGCGGTAGTAGACAGCGGAGGTGAGGTGGTTGTTGTAAAATAGTAATGTAAATATGTGATTTATGAATGGTTTCTAGTTTTTATTTTAAAATTGGTTTATATTTGACCATTTGCCTATATACATATATACATATATATTATTCATATTTTTGAAATAAAAAATATTTTTATTAGTACTGATTGAAAGATACTCCCTCCGTCCCACCCAATTCTTTACATTGGGGGACAGGGGCTCGGTACACATTTTAAAGCTCCTATAAAGTATAGAATGTTTAAATTTTTTTAAAATTTTTTTTCTTTTAAATAAAAATAGAATGTTTAAATTTTTATACAAGAAAAGAAAATTTTAAAAATAAAATATGAAATTATATTTTATAATAACCTTTAAATGCGTGCCAAATATCGGGGAGAAAATGTAAATAAATGAGTTGGAAGGGGGGAGTATAGTTTTATTACAGTGTTTACAAAAGATAATGTAAAAAAGGCATGGTCTATAATGTAGAAAAAAGCTCCAAGAAATGCTGTATTTTTCATAAATATTAGCCTTTTGATGAAGATTCTAGCGATGACTGGGATTTTAGTGAGTTTTTGTTGAAATTTCTTATTAAGAATATTGTTGTATTGAATTTAGGGATTTTCTATCATGTTATATATAGGAAATGGATGATTTTATGGTTACTATATTGGTGATATGTTATGGCTTTGTTGTTTCAATTAGATATTGATGTTGTGGATTTAATATATCCATACAAAAGGATCTAATCAAAAATAAAATGATATCTATATGCTCAAATAGAATTGAGGTTGCGTGATAAGTTGTGAGCTCTGTTGCAATAGTAAATTCTGGTGATATATACATATTATCAAGTCTTAGACGGAGTCTGAGTGATGTGCAGGACTCGTGGTCTTATGTTTTTTGTGTTTAAGAAGAGCTTAATCTATACTTGGTTGCATTTGCTTTTGGTGTATTACATTAAGCTTAAGCTGGAGTGTCGATGAAGTTAATCTAGTTATATTATGCAAGCATTAAGAATGTTTTATATGCTAAACTGGTAAGTGGTAGCACCTGGAATTTCACAAGCAAATATGTAATGTCTACTTCTTAAATAAAATGTTTGCTCGTTAATAATGAACTAAATAGGAAGTAGTCAAAATAGCTTCTATGAACTCCTAGGAAACGTTAAACACATGATGGATGTCGTAGTTTTTACAATATTAGGGGCCAAGGTGAAAGTGGTGTTGTTGAGTAACCTGTTTCTCTAAAACCTAAGATGGTAGAGGAAGATTCTAACACTACTTTCAGTGAGTTGAACTTGAATCCTGCGCCTTGAGTAACAGCCGCTCTAAAACCTCAAAGTGTTAGAGGAAGGTCCAAGTGGATCTTTATATTATATTCTATCAGTTGCCACTGAAAATATCATAGTGAAGGTATTTTAGAAAAAATCAGGTATCTAGATTCTGACCTTGCATGGTTTGTACTAGTGGAAAGATCTTAGCTCTTCTCACATGCCATCAGCAAAGTATCAGTTAGTAATCCATCAACCAAGTCTATACTTTTTTTTTTGTCAAAAATGACTTATTCAATCATAAATAGCCTCTGAATATATCATGTGTCTAACCAAAGGGGATCCCTTTGGTTAGATGTTCAATTTTATGAATTATTATTTTATTAATAAAATTTATTTCTTAAATTCTCTCATGTTATCTTATAAAATTTTAGAAGTTTTTTGGACTAATGGCCCATTCTATTTTTTTTTGTGATTTTCAGGTGAGGTATCCGGTGATTTGGAGCATGGTAGGAGAATTTTATCAGTAAGGTGTTCTCTTTTCACACATTAAAGTCTTATTGTCTAAGTGTGCGGAGACAACATGCGTATCTTTCTGTTAGAGATAAACTTTCTTGAATGAAAGAAACCAAGTCTATACTTAATTTTCCTATCCACTTAGCAAAGTGGTTTTTATGCCCATCTTTCTAAATTCTTCTACTAGTTCATATAATGTGATTTCTTTATTCTTGGATGGAAAAAATAAGAATCATACTTTTAAACTGCTTGATCTTGAAGGTCAGAGTAACGATCCTTGCCCTAATGCAAATCTTTCATGGAGAACCCTCAATATTTCAGAATTTGATGAGAAGAGATATAATTTCTCATGTATTACATGTAAGGGTGTCTTATATTACACTTAATCTATCTCAAGTTGGGTCTAGCAGCCCTTAGATCATTTGTTTTGACAAGTCAAGCAGCAGACGTGTAAAATTCTCAATGCACCTGATCAAAGCTTATGTTTAAATGAAATGAGGTTCTTTTTCAGCCCTGCAGAGGCAAGCCAACAGTAACTTTTGTTTTGAAGGAGGAACTAAACATATTGGTGTTGGAATATTACAAGAAACAGAAGTGGGATGACACCATCCAAATTCCCCGGCCTTTTCTGAAAAAGTATCCGTACTTGAAGAATATCCCTCTCTTATATTGTGATGTTGATGAGAAGATTCTCTTGAAATATGGCGAGGAAAAACTAGATCAGGAACTTTACAATTTAAACTTAGAACAAGGGTATAGGATTCCATCTCCGGCAGTGAAGGTACCAGCTACATTGGTTTCTGTCAAAGGTATGCAACTGGAGAAGATAGTAGTAGTACACTGAATTGAGCTCGGATAGACTTGTAGAATGGATGGCTCCATCCTTTTCGTGGTATATTGCTACTCATTTAGCCTCTGGTGTAGTATATATATAATCAGCATTAATACATTAAGGATCTTTATCTTTTATGGTATTTTGAGAACCATGGTTAGATATAGGTGCAACTAAAATTTGGATGCATATTTAGTGATCAGAATGAAGTTATACATTGTAGTTGCTCATTCAGATAATCAGATGATATATGAATAATATCCATATCAAATTTAAATTAAATTATCTATTGTGGATATCTCAAATTATCAAAATTTGGAAGGAAAAATGAAAAATTATTTTTGTATATTACTGATCATAATTTATTGGTCTGTATTCAAATAGAATATTAAGAATTTATTTGTTAAGATATCGAAAACCTAAGTAGACACCCTTTTTGTAAAGATGTATCTGTGGAAATACTAATGTGTGTGAAAATTTTCAGATTATGAAGCAACTTTTAGAATTGAGATAGCTCAACAGCATCGATTCATGTTTATTTTATTGGACCTCTCTTATCACACTTGATCACACTTGGACCTCTCTTATCACATTTTCTTGATAAGTTGATTTTGATAGATAGGTGTACATATCATAACCGTTTTCTGTTAGATCTATTTGTGTATATATGCAAGTCTTGTAAGCTCTCCTCTTTACTTTTACTTTCACTAGATTATAAACAATACAGAACCACCATTAATGGAGATTTACTTTCCTCCTTGATTGTTACTGATTATTGATGATTACTTGAATGTATATATGTCACAGCTTATTTTCAGCAGAATATGATGAATCTTAAGATGGTATCAAAGCTATTATCTTCCGCAATCGTCTCTACAACCTCATTTCTACGATTTCTTCACATCGTTTTCTACATATCTGTTGTTTTGTGAGTTTTCTTCTTCATCAATCTAGCTGTTTTTCTGGACAGATCTTTGCTTTAATTCATCATTTTAGAGTTTTTTGATCTTCGTTTTTGTTTCAGTCGTAATCATCAAACAATTAGGAGATTGTTTTTTTGATAAGTTTTTAGTTGTTCTTGGATTTGTGTTGATCGTATTGTTTTCTTGATCGGTGGAGGTTTGTGTTTGTGAATTTGTTTTCGTGTTTGTTAATCTGTAAGTCTGTGGATTGTTGTTCTTAAATGTCATCTACACCACTGAAGCATACATATGCTCAAGCTCTTTTAAGATCTAACTCAATGAGTACATCATCACAAAATCGATCTCCTAATCCAACTACGCCTAATCCAACTCCTACCACATTTCCTGAGATTTCATCGTCAATTGACAATAATACACATCCTTTATTCCTACACAATAATGACCAGCCAGGCACAGTCTTGATTTCAAAGAAGCTCACAGGTTCTGAAAATTATGCCTCATGGAAGAGGTCTATGCAGATTGCTCTCTCAGCCAAAAACAAATTGGTAATTGTAAACGGAGAGTTTGTCACACCTGTTTCATCACCGTTGTTTGCTCATTGGCGATGAGTTAATGATATGGTTATCACATGGATACTGAATACTGTGAGTGATGATATCAGCAACAGCATGAACTACATGGATAATGCTGCTGTTGTTTGGAACGAATTGAATGAACGTTTTGCTGCTGTTGGCCATAAGTTTTATGAAACTCAACATGCTTTATTTAAGCTAGAACAAGGCAATGATTCTGTAGAGTTTTATTTCCATAAGCTCAAGGGTTACTGGGATGAGCTTCGAGCTCTTTCACCTGTTATTTAGTGCACATGTTCTGCAAATAAGGAATGGGAGTTACAGCTGGAAAAAACTCGTCTCATACAGTTCTTAATGGGTCTCCATTCTAGCTATACAGCTGCACGAGGCCAACTTCTTATGATGTCTCCTTGGACTACTGTTAATCAGGCTTTCATGCTCATTAAACAAGAAGAAAAACAAAGACAAACTCATGGATCTGTTTCCCCACCTATTGCTATGATGGTCAATATGCCTTCTGCTCCGTCTGGGCACAATTCTTCATCTTATATCCCCAACAGATTCAGTGGTCGATCTCACGCTCATGTATTGGAGTGTTCCCATTGCCATATGAAAGGCCACACAAAAGAAAAATGTTATAAGCTCATAGGTTATCCTATTGATCATCCTGCTCATCCTAATAACAGAGGGAAACGCAGAATCCAACAAACAAGGTTTCAAAACCAGAGCAAGCCTGCTGCTAATGCTCTTCAAGTCTCTCAACCACAAACCAGTACTGATGCTATTACACCTGATTCATCTTCTGCTCAATCTCCACAAAAATGGAAGAATTGCAGACACAACTCCAATCTATCATGAAGCAGCCTACTCCATCTACTCAGACTGCTTCTACTGCACCATAATTTAGTTTTGCTACCCACCTGGAAGGTACTGCATATTCTTTTTTATCAACTACTTCTTTTCCACACAACATATGGGTCTTAGATACTGGGGCTACTAACCATATGTGTTGCGATATCAGTTTAATGCAAGACGTTAAACCCTTGATTACACCTTTAACAATTCAATTTCAAAATAGGGAAACCGCTTTTGTCACGCACACTGGTTCTGTTTAGCTTCACTCTATTTCAGTTTTCATTTCTGAAGTCTTATTAGTTCATTCGTTTACTTTCAATCTGTTATCTGTTAATAAGCTTTCCTCCCAGCTTTCTTCCACCATCCATTTCACATCCACTACGTGTTATTTGCAGGATCAATACCGGACGAAGGCATTGGTTCTTGGTAACCTTAGTGGAGGTCTTTATCAATTTTCCAACAACACAGTTTCTGCTTAAGCTCTTACCACTTCGACTGATTTTACACAATCTCTTTGGCACAATCGTCTGAGTCACGTACCCCCCTCTATACTTTCTAAAATTCGTGCTCCTGACTTACATTGTTCCAGTAGATCTCTTTTAGATTCATGTAATACTTGTCCATTGGCAAAACAATGTAGACTTCCGTTTTCTTCAAGTTTGTCCAATGCTACTAGTTTGTTTGAGCTTATACATTGTGATGTTTGGGGTCCATATAGAACCCCCACCTATAATGGATGTCGATATTTTTTAACCATAGTTGACGACTTTTCTCATGCAATTTGGACAATTATCTTGCCTACTAAACAACATGTTTCTCAGTCCTTATGTGATTTCTTTGTTTATGTAAAAACTCAGTTTTCTACTACTATCAAATGTATACGTACTGATAATTGGGGGAATTTTTAAATAATGTTTTGAGTAGTTTCCTATCTAGTCATGGTACTATACACCAGACTACCTGTCTATATACACCCCAGCAAAACGGGCGTGTAGAACGCAGGCATAGGAACGTACTTGATCACACTTGGACCTCTCTTATCACATTATCTTGATAAGTTGACTTTGATAGATAGGTGTACATATCATAACCGTTTTCTGTTAGATCTATTTCTGTATATATGCAAGTCTTGTAAGCTCTCCTCTTTACTTTTACTTTCACTAGATTGTNGTAATGGAGATTTACTTTCCTCCTTGATTGTTACTGATTGTTGATGATTACTTGAATGTATATATGTTACGGCTTATTTTCAGCAGAATATGATGAATCTTAAGATATTTGTGGCGGGGTAATGTGCTAATCAAAAAATTTTGGAAAAAAGTTTTGACAAGGCTGTTTTTAGGATTTTTCTAATGTATACCCATGAACACACAATAAGCACTAACTTCGGGTACCCTTATTTTAATTAAATTATATTTAAAATAAGAAGTGCATTGCATCTAAGAACTTAAATATCATAAAATTACTCAATGTGTTAACTATAAAAAGGTATATATATGTTTAAAGGTTTGAATATGTTAGGAAACTGCACACGAAACAGGCGAGTATATGCTTCTAGTTCAACGTATATTATTCTGATACAATGGTAAGATGGTCATGGTAGGTTGCTTTGAAGCAGAGCCGCTCAGAATGGAGCATGCAGTGAGTGTTAGTAGTGGGCAGGGGAAGAAAGTTAACAATGTTGGATTATAATATTTGTGCAGTTTACTATTCCACTCCACTAACAAACAAACGCCTAATTTTCAACTGAATGAATCATCATTTTGGAATTTGGCAGCGGAAATGTTAAGGTACTATTTCGGAGACAATAAAACAAAATAAGGGGATTCCGGCTTGATATAATTCTTACAACAATATGGCTGTTTTTTGGGAGATACGCACCAAAATTGATGTAATTTTCATTATGGTGCACATCATAGTTTATTTCAGAAAGAAAGATTATTTTTGGACTTCAACTGTCCAAGATATTCATAAACCCCAACAACTGCTCAAAATATTTACTAAATACGGGGTGAGCATTCATTTTTTTATTAATTTTAAATTTATTTAAGAAAACGCATATTATACATGCGTATTTTGTTTATCTTTTAAATAAAATATGTATTATCGTAATGCGTATCCAGTAAAAAATAAAAATAAATATGCATGCATAACATTTATATTCTTTGTTAAATTTTTAAAAAATGAATGTATCTCTCGTATACGTGTTCCATAAGTATTTTGACGATCGTTAGCGCATTTAGGTATTTTGGAAATTTAGATCCAAAAATGAATATTTTGATATAACTTCTGTTTTTTTTATCGGTTAGTAATATTTAATTTGACGGATTTATATAATATATATTCTAATATATTTGCCTATGTTGTAGTAGTGTAATTAATTTAAAATTTTTTGAAAGAAAAAATAGATAGACTATCAAAAAAATTTGCAACAAACAATATTAGATAGTTAAAGATAACGTAAATATTACTCTGATAAAAAAATTTAAATATTACTTATCAGGTTTGTAAAATGACCTATTCTAGGGAAAGATATTTTGTACAATTATTTATGTTATGGCAGTTAAATAGGTTAGGGTCGATTTAATATACTAACTTTATATCCAGTGTAATATAAATATAATTTTACCTTTTTATTATTTTGAACTTCTTTTCTACTAAAATTTTAACATAATTAGTTTCTATTTTTTTGATAATAACTTAAGTTTATAATATTTTTCTTTAATATATGAATGTTATTTCAATTTTTGCTGAATTTTTGAAATAATATATATTTCTGATTTTTTATATTTTATGAAATCGTTAATTTTTTTGTAATTATTAATTTTTTCTTTCATTTTTTTTGAAATTTAAATTTGGTAATCTCTAGTATGAATAATTGTTATTATTATCTCAGATTATTTGTAGTCAACTTTTTCTCTAAAATTTAATATTGAAAAAAATCAAACTTTTCGGTTAATAATTTGATTTAGAATTATCTCATATTTAGTGTTATAATATTATTTTCATACGATTTAATTATAATATTTAGAAAACTATTTTAATTTTAACTTTTTTGTTCAATATTGACTTTATCCTAAAAATATTATGTTGTCACGAATCATTTTTGATTAGTTATTAATAATAATTGAAGTTAATGCTATTCATTACTATATGAATTTTGAGTTAATTTTAGATGTATTTTTATAATGAAATTTTAGAATAAATTTTTGTAATATATTTTTTATATTTTACAATAAATATATGATATATTTTTTTAGTATAATGTTATTTAGGTGTTCTAAAATAAATTTTTTTAATATATTTTTATATTTTAAAATATATATTTAATATATTTTTTTAGCTATTATGTTATTTAGGTATAAGAGTAGTTGGTTACGTGTTTTAGTTATAGTGTAAATACGGACAAATCAAATTATACCTTATAACTTCCTTAGTCTAATTATATATAAGAATATAATATATTAGATTTTATAATCTATAGTAGGAAATATACATAAAACAAAAAAATATTAAAGTAATAGATAGAATACAGCAAAAATATAAAATATAATAAAGCTGATATTGGAAAAGAGTAATTTAATCAGCGCAAGTATTTTCTTTAAATGCAAAACATCTCATAATCAGTAATCTACTAATCTTGAATTATCAATTTTCCTTTTTCAGATATTATCAAAATTAAAACAACCATATAGGAAGAATATTCTTTACGCGTCCCAGGAATCTGACTATTCTGTTAAACTTTTCACCAGAAATTAATAAATGCAATCACACTAATAACGGTGGGTCAAAAACTACTCCAAATAGAAAAGCAAGAAAAAGTAAATAAGAAAATTAAACGATGTCGTATTTACACTCCGAGAAAAAGAGTTGGAAAAAACAAAGATTTTGACTAGCTAAAAGTGCAGGGAGAATATCCTAAAAAATATACCTTTCGGGAGTTCGTGTATAAATTACACTCCGAATCCTAGTATACTTCCACACATATTTTCATCTTTATATACACACATATATTAATTGATTTGAGACAGCGAGAGATACATACAAAACACAAAGGTCAGTTCTCTAAAGCTATTTTTTGTACTTATTACTGCCATGCATGGAGTTTATTCTCTTTGTCACATATACAACACATGCATATATAAATTTATTCATCTTCTTAGGGCATATAAATACATTTGCTTTATAAACACATTTTCGTGTTTCTACCTTTTTCCGATCTTGATTTTGATTTGTATTCGATTTAATACATCTTAAGTTTTTAGAATAACGAGATAACGTAATTGTGTCTGATTTTCTTGTGTGTCGTTACTGTTTTCATTGTGTTAGTGGCATGTATCTTCCATCTTGGCATTTGATGTCATATGATACGTGAATAAAATCTTTTATATATCTTGATTTAACTAATTTACTGGTTTTGTGAGAGTGATCTGATTTTCAGTTGATTTTGTGAGGGGAGAAATCAATTATATCAAATTTTATGTTTTCCAATGAAGTATAAACATTATGTTTATGATTCTCTAGAACAGTAGTAGTGAGATTTGAGGCTTAATTTGGGTTAAATGGCGTTTTGGTCACTCAACTGACCGAGAACTTGCAGTTGGGTCATCCAACTCAAAAAAATTTCAGTCACATCATTATACTCTAAAAAATTTTTATTCAGGTCACTGGCCGTTACATTCCGTTAAAGATTTGACGGAAAGCTGACTAAGCTCGGTGACATGACTTGAATAAATCCACCGTGGCATGTACAGTCAACTGAAGTGGCGCTTTGGTCA
>PHNY01084331.1:322-11923 GCA_003724115.2 Anethum foeniculum
CAAAACACATTCACCCCCCTCTGTGTTACTTTGATTCACTCATTTACTAACATAAATAGTGACAAAACTATCCTAATATGCAAAATTAAGTTTGAAACACAAGTGCTAATGAAAGTAACAAACATAAATTACTTAAATTTAAATATAAAATAATACCTTTATAATTAAATAACCTCAATAATAACACGAACCTGTAAAACTAACCGATACACAACATCCTTCATTCTCTTGTGCAAAAGGCTGCATTCGAAAATCATAAGATCAATCAAGCATTTTAAAATCATGAAATCAATCAAATAATAATATACACTTAAAGACTTAACAAAATAAAAAGAAACAAAACTATCATAACATGCAAAATAAAGTTTGAAATACAAGCGCTAATGAAAAATCTAACTAACAATTTGCTCTCTTTTTTTCAAGCCAAACGATTTACACTCATGTATATATAAGATTATTTACTTCCTTTTTATACTATATTTTAGGACTTGAAATTTACGAGAGTATTAAGATAAGAACTTTGACTTGAAAAGAAAGTTTTAGAGAATAATAATGTGATAGGGAAATTTTAGGAAAATTATAACATGGTAATTTGAGTTAAGGAGAAAGTTTAAGAGAAAATGAGGTAATTAATTTTTGACTTGAAAATAAAATTTTGTAAAAATAATAATATGGTAGAGAATTTTTAGAAGAATAATATGATGATAATTTGAGTTAAGTGGAAAGTTTATTGATATAATAGAGAAACTTTAGGAGAATAATAAGATGGTAATTTGATAACTTGACTTAAGAGGAAAGTTTATTGATATAGTAGAGAAATTATAGAATAATATGATAAGAAGGTAATTTGAGTTAAGAGAAAAGTTTAGGAGAATATAAGGTAATTAAAATTTTCTCTATTTATTAATTCAAAATCGAGAAAATTAGAAAAATAGAATGAAACGATTTGAGAGACGCCACATAAACGCCTCCATCTTCTCCTTTATATAAGTATATTGATTTGCGTTATTCTAGAAAAATAAATTTTATTTTCCTTTCTTAGTATCTATATGTATTGCTATTTTAGATTACTTTTTATGTCCCTTTTTCTTTGTATAACCGTTTTGGATGTTATGTTGTTTTTCTTTTTATAACCGTTTTAGATAATTTTATTTTCTCTTTTTATAACTGTTTTAGATAATTTTATTTTGTTTTCCATTACATGTTTCCATTGTGTAAGAGTTCTGGATAATTTTATTCTCTTTGTTATTCCTTGTTTCTTAAGTATAACTGTTTTAGATAATTTTATCTTAAGTATAAAAGCATGTCCATTTCAATAAAAAGTACAGAGACATGTCAATTTGTTATTAAGATACATAAAAATCCACCAATTTTATACATCAATACTCATTAGATATTAAAAGATTATATGAGTCCTTAAAGGATACTAGGAATCCTAATTAAATATTAGATATCGAAAAAATTGCATGAATCCTTGAAAGATCACAGGAATGTTAATTGAATACAGTTAAGAATAACTTAAATTTCTAAAAACAATTGAACAGATTTTTTTAATTTAAATTGAATATATATGAACTTAATGCACCCCAAAATTCACATTTGTGCTAGCTTGTTCGGCGGCTTTTTTGTCTCCGTAAAAAAATTGTAATTTAAAATATGCTTATCATATACAGGGTGTTGTACAAAAATACACACTTCTCAAATAATCAAAATATCTAGCTGTGAAAATTACTGTCTAAAATATCTATTGAATACGTATATTGGATATGCTTGTACAGAACACACATACTCAAACATGCATATCTACTATTTTTTCAAAATTTTTTCTAGAATCATGTTAAATCTTATGTTATATTTAATATTAATAAGGTTTACTATCAAATTAGGGTGACCCTAAATCTTAGATCCTAAATCTTAAATTATTGTATCTTTTATTAAAAATTAAATATTTTTAAAATTTAAAGGGCAGTTATTGAATTCTAAAATATTAATTAATATTTGATTCATGTTTTGATTAAGATTTAACCTCTAGAATTAGGGCATAATCATTGTACCCTTTATTAAATAAGAATTTGAATATTTTTAAAATTCAAAAGGAGAAATGTTGAATTCTAAAATTAATTATTTTTAAAAATTCATAGAAAAACTATTATACCCTAAAAAATTAACTATTCAACATTAAAAAAATTATTAATTAATAATTTAGTTAATATTTTATGCACATGTGGCATATGAGTCTAGTTCTTAAGATTCGAATAAGAATCGAATAAGAAGTGGTACACACATGTTGCAGATATCTATTCTGAATACGCATTTCTCACATGCGTATTTTGCGAGTATTTTAGGCACTATTTTGTGCCAGTGGATATTTTGATTTTCCGGTTTTAAAAAGCGGTAATTTGGACATTTTCTCAGACTAACAAGTTATAAGTTATTCTAATTAAATCATATACAATTTTGAAATGCAATATAAAAGAATTTTTTTCCAGAAAAGAGTGTTGTATTTGGTTATTGGAACATGTACATTTAAAAAAAAATCCAAA
Source organism: Anethum foeniculum (assembly GCA_003724115.2). Lineage (NCBI taxonomy): Eukaryota > Viridiplantae > Streptophyta > Magnoliopsida > Apiales > Apiaceae > Anethum > Anethum foeniculum. Next base: position 2,866 of record PHNY01084331.1, read on the forward strand.
AGATGGTAAAATGCCAGAAATTAAAAAAAAAATAAGTGATATTGTTGATAACTTCGCAAAAATCAATTGTTCCACTTCTTAAAACATATAAGATGAAAATATTTGAGAAAATGACCATTATATCGTATTTTCAATGTTGTAATGCCCAAAATAGCATTTGTCGTTAACTTTGTCCAAAATAACAAATCAGGTATGTATATGAAATATGCGTATGCGGACTGTGACTATAACTTTCTCAAAATATTCTCCCATCACACAATTCATAGTCACTCACTCACATCTCAATCATTATCGGTTGGAATTATTTAATTTTTTTTGAAACTTCATATTGTGTATCGTTTTGGAACTGAACATACCACTTATTGTTATGTTTTTAACTGTAATTTTTAAATTAGTATTTTTAAAATTTAAGTGTATACCCTAATCTAACATTTTTAACTTTTAGAGTTCAATAATCTCCTTTTGTATTTTAAAAATATTTAAGAAATTGAATAAAAGGTACAACTAAATTAACAGTTTTTAACAATTTAGGGTTTGTCAATCCCCTTTTGAGTTTTACCTTTTGAGTTTTAGAAACATTTAGAAAGAAATTAATAGAATGTACCCCGATTTAGGGCAGTAAATCCTAGAACCTAAACCCTAATTTAATCTAGGAAAAATTCTAGGAACCAGACTATAATTTAATAATTTTTATTATTTTAGAATTCAACAATTCCTTATTTACATTATGTGATATGATCCCCGCTGCTGCACATGCGCATGTAAAGTATATTTTTTAGAATATTTTGGGTCCCGGGGCAGGTAACACATCCAGGAATATGGGGGCTCTCACGCAAGTTCAACATGCGTGTTCTCCTACGAGTATTTTCCTATTTCGTTTTATTACCGCAAATCTCCTATACATGGTGGTTTTTCTGGGTCACTTTAATTTTTTTATTTTAATTAGTTATAATGGGCACATTTCCCAACTTCGGGAATTTTGGACAACGTTTAATATAAAAGTGTTAAGAAGGATATTCATCCAGAATATTTTTTATTTTAATATTTTGAAAATTATTAAATATATAAAAAAAATGTTTGAACAATTTAAATTATGTAACATTATCATCAAATAAACAAATAAACTAGATCATATGAATAACATATTATTATATTATTATAATTTATTATTTAATTAAATTTAATAATAGAGCTTATCAATTATTGTATTATAAAATCAATTTATTATTTTATATTAATATTTTAGTAAATATTATCTAATTATTAAATATTAATAATGCTGACCTGCTGTAAGCCCCTAAATTATAAATCGAGGATAGCTAGATAGATCCCCGACCTGGGAAAATATATTCAGATTTTTTAACATTTAGTGGTATAAATTCACCTATGCTTTATTCTTTGTCCATTTTGGGTAAGCATGGTAGGTAACTACAATTTCATTGTTAACCTCTTTATTGTCAATTCAAATTTTTAAATAATATATAACTACATAAAATAACTATTTCAAATATTATTTTTATTTTAAATATATTCAAGGTATTTTAATATATATTGAATACATATTTTCATAAATATTTCTTTAATTTTTCTTATAAATAAAAATTTAAAATATTAAATTTTTAGTTATATTTAAAAAACATAAATTATGATATCATGCATTCAATATATTTTAAAATATATACAAAAAATTAAAATAAACAATTAATTTTAAACCGAAAAAATAATTATAAGCTAATATTAATAAATACGCCTGTGACGGACAAGTGACTTAAGCTCCGAGGGTCCTTGGTTTCACAACAGTCTATAACAGTTTAAGATTAACTCTTAAAACGAACTTTACGCGCGGAGTTAACTAATTTCAACTATCATCTTTCTAGTTCCTTTAAAATGTTCTAATTTTTTTTTTTTTTTATATATAAAACATGATTTACTATTTCTTCTATTATAACTAGTTGAAACTCCATTTCAAAGTAAGATAATGAATTAAAAAGATGATATGATATTTTTTAGAAATTTTTATACCATTTATAAATTACTTCATCTATCCCAATTCTTTTGTCTTGTTTGAATTTTTGTGATCAAATTGACTGAAATTTGATCAACAATTACATAACATTCTTTTATAATTTGTAAAATATGAAAATTACATATTAAAGTAGATAAAATATAATTTCTAATGATATAAATAAATTTTATTACTCCTCCATTTCAATTCTTATCATTTTCTATTTTGGGATGTCCCATCCAATTCTTTACATTTCAAAACTTTCCTAAAATAGTAAAGTTTTAATAATTTAATACCTTTAATGAACCCACTTTTTCCCACTAACTTTCACTATTTTTCTAATCAATTACTTAAATATTAATAGGTCCCACCACTTTGCCCACTTTTCTAACACTTTCTAATATTTTACTCTTATTTCTTGGTCTCCGTGTCCAATCCAAATAACAAATCATTTGGACGGAGGGAGTATAATTTTTGTTTATATTATATATGTAATATTTTGGTCAAATTAATTAATTTGAACATGAAAAAGATTTGGGACGGAAGGAGTATCAAATTCAGAGAAATCGTTTTTACAAATTAAAAAAGTGGGACCCACTTAAATAAAAACGGGCCCCAGGGAATAAACTTTGAAATTTATTTGGAGGTATAAGACGGTCGTAGTCCAATGCAATTCCAAAGCTCCCCCTGGTTTCTTCTCGCAATTGTTGAAACCGAGTTGTCACTGAGTCACTAACTAAACCCCTTCTCCTGTATCTTAACTTTTATGCTCACAAGGTACGTTCTTATATACACACATGTATCTTGATTGTATCTATGTCCTCATTTCCTTTTACAACTTGCACCACCCTCATTATTTTATTTTTTTTTATAATTAACACGCTTATTTTTTACAAGATTCGAACACTGAGAGAAGGTGATGTCACTTTGATTATTTTAATTTTTTGATAATTAACATGTTCAGTACACAAAATAATTCGAACCCTCGATATTCCGTAAAGGAAGAGAGATACTGCACTTATTATTTCATGTACATTTTATATGTCATTTTAATTTACATTTTTTGTAGTCTGAGTATATCTGTGTGAATTGTGTGTTTAATGTTTGTGTTTGATTTGTAGGTGTAGTGAAAAAAAATTAGAAAAAAGAAAATGAATGACAAGAATGAGAATGATGATTTTTTGTCTAGGGTTTTAAATGATGGTAAAGATGATGGTGGTTTTGTTGGTGGACTGGGTAGGGATTTTGGGTATAGGGAAGATGAAATTTTGTTTATTGATGAAAATGTCGGAAATGAAAGGAATGGAAATGGTGGGGTTGAAGGGGATTTTGTGCAAGGGGAAGTTAGTGTTGAGGATTATGGAGTTACAGAGGATGTTATATTTTTGGAAAATGGTGGTGGGTTGGGTGGTTGTGATGAGGGGACGGGTAGTGGCGAGATGTGTTGTGGGAATGCCAGTGGTTTGGATGGATGTGGAAGTGGTGATGGTTTGGAAAGACGTGATGAGGTGTTGGGAAGTGGTGATGTGGCTTGTGTATTGAGTACCCCGTCTGCTCATGAATGTAGTGGTATGCATGATGAGGTGTCGGGGAGTGGTGATATGGGTTGTGCATTGAGTAGTCCGTCTGCTCAGGAATGCAGTGGTTTGCTTGATGAGGTGAAGGGTGGTGATATATGTTGTGGGAGTGGTGATGGTTTGGAAAGGCGTGATGAGGTATTGGGGAGTGGTAATATGGGTTGTGCATTGAGTACTCAGTCTGCTCATGAATGCAGTGGTTTGCTTGATGAGGTGACTGGTGGTGATATGTGTTGTGGGAATGGTGGTGGTTTGGGTGGAAGTGATGAGGTGAAGAGTGGTGATATATGTTGTGGGAATGGATATGGTTTGGAAAGACATGATGAGGTGTTGGGAAGGGGGGATATAGGTTGTGCATCGAGTACTCCGTCTGCCCATGAATGTAGTGGTTTGCATGATGAGGGTTTTAGTTCTGGAAGTGAAGTAAGTGCTGGAGATTCTGTTGTAGCTACTGGGTTGTCTAGTGGAGAGACGGAGGTGGTTGGTGAGAAAATGAATTGCAGTTTTAATGATGATACTGCGGAGCAAATGGTGGAAAATTCTGATGTTTTGGTGTCACAAATTGGATTTTTGGGTGATGATGCGTCGAATGCCAATGCTGAATCTGGGTTGAGAAGTTACTCAGTTATTGCGAAGGCTGAAGAAATTTCGGAACAAGTCTCTGTGGAGGTGAAAGAAAGAGGTGTAAATGGCAAGGATCAAGTTGTGCATAGTATTGTTGTGGATGCAGAATCACCATGTTTAGAAACTGTTCGAAGCATATCTGTCAAAAGAGCTTATGTCGAAACTGATACTGGCACAACTTGTGTAAATGCTGAACCTGTTGACCACCAAACTGAAGCCGTTGAAGGGGTGAATGAGATGCTGAATAAGAGAGAAGAGACTTGGCAATTAGGTCCTAAGATTATTGAAAGTGATGTACATGATGGAAAGTGCTTAGCAGGGGAAGAACTTGTGAAGAACAATCTGGTTACTGAAAGCTCAGGTGATCATGTCAATGTGAGTGTTGATTCCATATCCTCCCAGAATCCAGCAAAACTTGTAGTTGACAGTCAAGTTGCAGATGATGACGATAAGGTTTCTAATAAAGGTATCGAGACTTCCAAGGGTGTTGATTTCAGTGAGGGTAAAGGGGATTGTGGAGAAGGCACTCGGACTTCTCCAGACTCGGTATCTACTATCGAGCACGATCAGGTTGTGGCAGGTTATAATAAAGCTTTTTATAACAAAGTATCAACTGTCAATGATATCGAAATGACTACAAATGATAGCATCTTACAGAATTCAATGTCAGAGGTCTCAGAAATCAAAGCTGTACAATGTGAACCAAAGTATACAGATGCCAGAAAAGATTGTAAACAAGCTCTCATTTCAGAAATGAAATATGAGGAGGCTACAGACTATAAGGGGTCAGAGGCTGATGCTTCAGGTGTCAGTTTAAGTGTTTGTGGTGGAGATAACGACAGTGTCGAGGCTATATTGAAGAGGACAGAGGTCCTGGATTTGAAGGAAGATCCAACTGCTGGTGTCCGTTGTAACTCAGGTTGTGCAAAAGAAGTTCAGAATAGAAAGTGTGATCCTGTTGCAGGAAAAAATGATTTGCCTTTACTTGAAGAGGGCTCACAGAGACAAGGTCTGGTTTCTGAAACAGAGCCGGTTGAACATATGAAAGTTGTTGAAAGATTTGGAAATGATGTTGCAAAGGAACAATATGATATAGGAATAGTATCAGAAGGCATTGTGGAAGCAAGTGTGGAAACAATATCTGATGAAAAATTGGATTCCAACTCCATACCGAGGGTCGTGGATGGGGATATGAATCTGGTGAAAGATACAAATTTGAGTGGACTGAATTCGGGAGGCAGTGGTGCAGTGAATGAAGAGAAAAAAGATGAAATGCTGAAGCTGGATGTAAAAGGAAGGGGATCGCTTGGTAGTGAGGATGATAAGAATAATATTTTGAACCAAACAATTACCGGTGAGATATTAAATGAAGGTGATTCAGATTCATCTATTCCACATAGAGTTAGTGAGGTTACTTGTGGATCTGAAGCTGTCCTTAGTTCTGATATGTTGCATAGGGATGGTAAAGCTGTGCATTACTTCGCGAACTATGTTCCCAGTCACTTGCCAGATTGCAATTGGAATTCAGTTAATTTGATGTCTGATGGGATAACTTCCGATGAAGTTTTGCATCTGACATTCCAAAAGGGGAATAATGAACCTGCTATGGGCAGCCTGGTTGATCATATGAGTACCCTTTGCAATGAAAAAGAAAAGAAGGTACAAGGTTCACATTCGGACGGAAATGTAACTTTAAGTTATGAGCTTAATTGTGTAGATTCCAATGTTCAAGGGATTGAAAAAGATAATGGCTTCCAATATTCAGAGTGCTTAGATGCAAGTTCAACAGGCAACCACACTGGGGTTAGTTCAGATCAAGATCACATTTTGGAAGTTAATTATGACGAAGAACAGATTGATGTACGTACTGATCAAGAAATGAAGACAGGTTGTGTGGATGAATCTACCTCGTCTTCTTGTTTCAAGCCTGGATCACTTCTAAAGCACATAAGATCATTAGCACTTCTACCATCTGTCGGCTTTGACAGTCAGTTACAGCTTACAAAGTCTAAGGCTCAGGTAGCAGCCTACTCTCGTTTCAATAGACAGCATCTTCTGCCTGAATTTCACTTATGCTATGGTTTGTTGGAGAGTGATGCAAATGACTCAAAATTAAGTTATGTGATTCAGGATCATAATGATGTGGCAGAGAAACTACCCCCACGAAAGAAAGGCAGAAGCATATTTGAGTTGATGGGTGATATGCCAAAGTCGGATGGTGAAGAGGAACGTGAGCTCGGCATCAGGGATTCATCTATTACAGCATCTGCTTCCAGAAAGAGAAAGGCTTTTGAATCTCTTTTAAATAGTGCAGGTAAAAGACAAGTTTATTATTCTGCAAAAGTGTCTAGTACCACATCTCAAAAACCTAAGAAGTCCTTCAATGTTGGGAAGTGTCTATCACAACTTCGCTTGGCAGCACAGGATCCTGTGGTAAGGTATAGCTTCCTGAATGAAATTACTTCTTTCTTCTCAGGTTTCCGACAATCTGTTATTGCTCAGTATGGAGAAGCTGCAAGTCAGCTAGTGCCTTCTGAGGCAGATAAACCTGTTAAATCTGGCCAGAGATCTCGGAAGCGGTTTTCTAGTGGGAAGCAAGTAATGGTAGCAGAGGAACCAGTAGCAGACCATATGGATATCAGGAGGTCAGACTGCTCGCCAACAGGACTTATTCTAAAATTTACCGAGGGAAAGTCTGTACCGTCTGAACTGACTCTAAATAAAATATTCAGACGTTTCGGCCCGTTAAGGGAACATGAAACAGAGATTGATAGAGAAAGTGGCGGTGCCAAGGTGGTTTACAAGAGGTGTTCTGATGCAAAAGTTGCTTTTAGTAGTGCTGGAGTATTCAATATATTTGGGCCAATTCTTGTTAGTTATGAACTCAGCTATAGTCGATCTGCACCATTTAAAACATTGCCAGATGCAACAGTACAAGACCAGGAAGATGCTAACTAATGGCTCAAGGTAAATTCAAACTTCTAATTTGCGGATCAACAATCTTTATTGTTCAAATTTGATAATTTAAGGGTTCAAAGTTCTTAGTTACTACAAATGTATTTGGGCTTCCGTATTTGTGATTTGAGGTAACAGACCCCCCCTCCCCCGCGTTTCCCCTCGTTTCATCATGTCCCCCAGTCAGGCAGTCTTTTTAGTTCAAGGAGATTGTACCTTTTACCCCCTTTAGAGGTCTAAGTCTTTGATACCAAGTTACTAATGGTTTTTCATACATTGCTTTTGCCACAACTTCTATAATTGATGATTTCAGTGGCTTGGTAGCTTCTTCATTACTAGAAAAAAGTGTCCCTTTTTTTTTCTACTAAGCGTCTTTGTCTTACTATATGCTTAGCAAAATTTGGATCTCTTATAGGATGTATAGAATCTGTAGATGTTAGTGATTAACCTGCTAGTGGGGACTGGTTAATTGCAAAAAAAATTGCAGTAAAATTTTTTTGTTCTAGAATCCCAAACTGAAAAGCATCCTTTACTTTCTGCACTTTATTATCCTAGTTCTGGTGTTGCTGCTACTATAAGCTTGAAACTGCATGCTAGTTGTATACTTGTATTAACTTATCTGATCATATATTTGGTTGTAGGTGAAAGGAACCGAAGGGACTTCTGAACATAAGTTTGCAACAAAGTTGGAGGTGGTGGAGCTAGCGGTCTCATAAGTAATCTGGTTATAGAAAATTTGGCGCATTGTGATCGGTGCTTTTAGGTTTTTACTTTTTGGCCAAGACGCAAAGTATTCCTTTTTTGCCTATTATCAGTATATTTAGAATTTTTATTCTTAGATAGTAAATTACAGCAAATTCTGATAAATGAATCAACTGTTTATAGATTATGAAACATGATGTTGCTTCTGGATTTTTCGCATGCTGTTTAGTGTTTATAGTATCAACTGTTAGTAGTAACATTAACTGTTTATGATGCTGTTTATTCTTATAAGTTCTGTTTATGTAATCTGGTGCGATTGTGAACAACGGGCTTTGTTGTTTCCTCCCCCTTGAATCAAATATATTATGTATAAAATAGTGCAACATAGGGGTTTGCTGAGCCATTTTAATCCAATCGTCAGCCACATCAGGGTCTCTTAAAATGATAGTATCAGCTCTACCGTCTGATCCATTTTTGGGCATATATTTTCCTCTTCTTTCACACCCAACTCTTCCTTTTCCACAATTCATTGAACTTTATCCAGCACAACAGACATTTACGAGCAGGAGATCCTGCACGGGGTCCTGCAAACAGTTTTCTTAGAAACCATTCACGCCTACGGCAAACCTGATGGTGATACGATTCGTTCATTTTTGACTTTCTTTATCCCGAATAATGTAATTTATTATATATTCATCATGTATGTGTAGATGCAAATACGTGATGTTCTTGACATTTTGTCGGCCCTTCCAAATCACCTGCCAACGAATTAAGCTGTTTGCTTGAACTTGTATTAAATGTAAAGTTAAAGCTAGAGATATTATGTAATTATAATTGGAATATGTTAATTATATTGCTGGACCATTCATTGTTGTGTTGTAGTTTTTTTCACAATAAACATGTGATGATTCAAAGCCATGCGCCATCTGCTTTGGTTCGAATGTCTTAAACCAAACTGTTGTGACCAGTAACCGGAGAGAAACAATGATCTGGTTATGCAAACATAACCGGGCAAAAGTGTAGTACCGGAATACCCTTTTTGTCTGTGTTATATACTTAACCTATGTATACTGTTTCAAACCTGCTCAACCTGTTACATTGTCTATATAGACTTTTCCATTGAAGCCTTGCGCTACTCTTATCTTTTGTGCACCTATGGCATCTCTAGAGTTTTTTTTTTTTTTTTTTTTTTTGT
>PHNY01084331.1:36707-48976 GCA_003724115.2 Anethum foeniculum
GTTGTAGGAAGATATTTTTTTATTTTCAAGGAAACTATTGTTGGCATAATTATAAGTTGACTTATTAGTATTTATCTGAATGAGAAATATAAGGTAATTATAATTTTTGATACTTATTATTTAAAAAATTTAAAAAAATTCGAAAAATATAACAGGACGATCTGAGAGGCGCCACATAAACGCACTCGTATTTTCCTTTATATAAGTATATTGATATTGATTGATTGATTGATTCTTTATATAACAGAAGATAACCACTAAATTTTTTTAACATATGCTAAATTTTTATTTCTATTTTTCTATTTCAATCCACAAATTTTATCTTAAAAACTTTATTTAATTTATTCTTTACATTCTTTTATTATATTTTACTACCGTAATTTAAATCAAGAAGTAAAAGAGGATAACATTGGCTCCGTTTGTTTGCTAAAAAATATTTTCCAGGAAAATATTTTCCTGATTTTTCAGTGTTTATTTGCACTCTAGAAAATAATATTGTTTAGTTAAAAAATATTTTTTGTAGAATTTACTTTTTAGAAAAATAGTTTTCTGAAAAATATCTTTTACGAAAATAATTTCCGAAAATTTTCTTGAAAAATATATTAGTAAGAAAATATTTTTCAATGAAGTTATTTTCGGCAAACAAATGAAAATTATCGCAGAAATACAATAATCAATACAATAATCTCTGTTGGGTTAAAGCTTTTAACTTAGGCGCTTTCATATAAATTTGACCCGAGTGTCTGAGAGAGAGATTTTGGGAGAGAGAGAGAGATCTGTTCGATGTCGAGAGCTAGGCGAGCAACACTACCTCCGGTACAGGAGGTATCTATATATTTAATCTCGTCAATTTTTCTAATTACCTTCTTTTATATCTGAAAATTAAATAATTATATCGTTTCAATTTGCTATACATATGCTAAATTGATGTGAAATTGTTGCAATTATCGCAATTGAATTAGGATTATGCATCTTGCACTCTTTTCGATTAATTCGATTGGTAAGATATTAAGAATTGAGGTTATTATTTGCAGAATATTGACAAGCTAGAAAATGTTGTCAAACAAGGCAATTTTTACGGAGCTCAACAAATGTACAAATCTATAACCGCGAGGTATATATTTCCGTGCACTATGTATATGTTATTATTATTATTATTATTATTAAGATAATCGTGTTCGTATAAAGTCAGGTTTGACTTGATTCGAGTTTTATATCTTATGCAAATGAGTGTAGCGTTTGATAAGTGTTTGTTTGTTGTAGATATGTGGCGGCCGAGAGGTATTCGGATGCGCTGGAACTTTATCAGGCTGGTGCTCTCGTTCAGTTAGAACACGAACAAGTAATGCTTCTTTTTATGCAGAGTCAATTTTTAGTAATATGTGTATTCATCTAAGAAAACGTTAAGAAGTTGTATACTGTAAAAGCAATTTAGGTTGAATGGTTGGATATAACTTATTTCAGGATATATGAACCGAGGTTTGCTTGTGTTTGGCTATGTATTTAACCTTGGTGCAGAGCGTTTGCTTTATTAGTAGCCAATGTGCTTCTATTTGTACGTTAAGTAGGGAGGGAACAAATCTATTATGTCTCTCACCCTAGAATAGCTAAAAAGATAAAACAGAAGATAGGGTTTTTAAGTCATGCTTCCTTCTCTTACGATGGAATTTTTTTGCATAGCATTTTTTTCTTCCTTATTGAAATTTGAAACATTAACGTACAATGTATTTTACATATCCTGTGCTCTAGGTCACTTGTGGGGCTGAGCTTGCAGTGCTTTTCGTGGATACCCTTGTTAAAGGGAAATTTTCTTACGATGAAGATACTTTAGGTCAGTTTAATATTTGCTCTTTCTTTCTGGTGTTATTTCGAGTAAGCACTTTATCTACATTTTGGACTTCACAAATGTAGTTCATTTGTGAAATAAATTATGTTAGATATAGTGCAAATACATGGAATACGCAATTAGGTGTTAATGAAGCATATAAATGCAAATGCATAGACTTGCATATACATGTTTTTTAGGGATGGATTTACAGCGAGGGATGTTTGTGCACTATGTTACTCGGACTTGGCTAGAAGTGTCCAACATTGATACGGGTCCAAGTATCGGACTTGCCACCATTTTGAAAAATATACATGTTTTTGGCCTAAAATAAGTTTCCAAGTCCGAGTCGAGCACCTGACACGGGTATTCGAAGGAGAAACGAAGACTTCGGGTAACATAGGTTGTGCATCAATATTAAGCAACTTGGATGTCAAGTTAGGAGATTAAATGCCACTAAATCTAAAATATTAACTCTTACTATCTACAATTCCATTGGGCATAGGGACTAGGGAGGTCCTTTATTTCTTGGTGTGAACTCCATATATGTTTAGTACATTTTTATGTAAATAAATTTTCGTACTAATCATTTGGTGTCACTCTCTAATTAATAATCTACTAAAATCTAGCAGGGACTGGGAATTACTGAATTCTTGTTGTAGTTTCTTGACCTATAACTTTTGTAGTGACATGCATATGAATATGGTACATGGTATATTAGTATATAATTAATTGATGGTATATGGTAGATATTTTTATATAACTAAAAAAGAATTTTTGTTATCTAGAAAGATCTATAGGTAGTTAGAAGGCAGGAGCTTAGAGTAAAGTAGGGGTAGATTTGATTGATGACTTTACAAATTTTACGTTTGACCATTATGTTGGTAAATATAGCATGTAATGTAGTGTTATTAAACCCGATATGCACACTGAAGCACAAAGGCAACCTGAAGTATACGCAAAACACGACATGCACACTTTTTTTTAAAATAAACGCGCAACAGTTGAAAAAAAATGCATAACAATAAATTCAACTTGTTATAGGCAAATTAAGTTGTCATAAAGCATGTTAATAATATTCTGATTCAAACTCAAGGCACAAATATGAAGTCGTGGTAACAAAATAAAGATAGAGAATCAACTACAAGCCCTATAAATTAGTTATCGTCTTGTCAACAGTTGACAACTTAACATAAATTAATAATCATCACCTTTTGGCTCTTCTTGAAGATTTTCAAAATCTTCGTCCCGACTATCGTGACTACTGTTCTTGTTCAATTGCGCGCACTTCAGTGAAGTTGCATCGCATAACCAAAGCGAAGCGCTTCAGCATCGCATCGCATCTCGCATACGCGCGCTTTTGATAACACTTGGGTCAACTAACCACATCGTTTGACCTGGCTTCATCTGGCAACAGATGAGACTAAAATATCAGTAGGTGCGTTTATACGCTTTTCAGGATCCATTTAGGACCTCACTTGATGGCATCAAAGAAAATTTTGGAATTAATGTTGAAATATATTGATATCGAATTATGGGAATATGAATTAATTAGATTGCTCAGTGTAAAGCTGTTTTTCCATATCTGCTCTTTGTTAAATATTATTTGGCACTCATTTGCAATACATTAGAGTAACTATTCAGGAACGTTCATTGAAAAAACTTAAAATTGCCCATTCAAGTCCTTTATAGTGTAATAGTTTGTGTTAACTTATGTTCGAAGACCTATATATTTGCTTAGTTATGATTAATTTATATATTTTAAGTGTTTCCTGACTTATTTGTTTTGTGATGACACAAACTTAATCTTAGACCGTGTTAGAAGAATCTATGAAAAGTTTCCTCGGATCCCCGTACCACATAATCTGGATTTGGCTGATGATGACATGCAACGACTTCATGAAGCTCTTGGGGCAGCAAAAACACGCGTTGATTGCTGCTCATCATATCTCAAAGCAGTAATTAAGTGAGTTTTCTCTTCTATTGGATAGTGAATATATTTCATTATTAAGTGCATATTTCATCTGGTTAAAGTTTATCCGAAACTAAATATTCTTTATTAGAATTAATTTTTGAATAATTGCTAACACATGCTCTAAAGATCCTCTAGAATTATAAATTCAAGTGATTAAAAAATCAAGAGATCAAGAAACAGGACAGCTACAAGAAATAGCATAATATTTACTTATCGTCAAAAGAAGAGGACAAAACCTCAAGAAATAACATAATTGTTATTTATTTTTGAGAGTATATATGTAGAGTAAATATGGTTACATTCATAAAATAACATGATAATGTTCTATTAACAATGGAGGAGAGCAAGGTTTCAATACATAATATTTATTTATTATATTATATAAAAAGAGGAAAGTACATAATATTTATTTATTATATAATAAAAAAAGAGGAGATCAATGTTCGATTCTTAACAACTAAAAAAAGAATATAATAAATATTCATTATTAAGGGACTAGATTAACTGTCGCTCCTAACTAGGTTATAAAGAATATATCTCATATGTATAATGAATAAAATGCTATATGTAATGTAACTGACATACCTGTAACATAAATTTATTAATAATTACAATGTCATGGATTATCTAAAGAGATAAATATTTTTTTTAAAAGCATATGACTATATAAATTGGATATAGAAAAAAATTAAATTTAAATATTTTGTTAAATCAATTGTAAATATTTAAATGTCGATTGCTGAAGTTCCAAAAATGAAGTCCCGCCTATTATTATCAACATCTTCTTTGTTACCAAGAGATAGCAGTCATTGACCTCTAATATTATAAATTAATTAGAAATATTTAAAAATTTAAGTATTCTAATTTTCACATTTTTTATATGATGTTTACTTCAAGGCCGGTATATGCACTTCATGTTTGGTTGAATCTTTGGTTGATAGAGCGTTTTAATCGAGAAAACGTGTAACAGTTACAAACTCTGTTACCCGAACTCTCTAGTTTTGTCCTCATACCCGTCCATCGAACATGAAATGGGTGTTAGATTCGAGTTGGATCCTTAATATTGAAAGTGGATATTTCACTTTCAAGCACTCTATTTCAAAATGAATTGTAAGGTCCATGGACAACTTTATTACATGGAAAAATGTCCTTGAAAGACTTGTTATCCAGTAATCCTTTTAATTCAAAACTATGAATTCGACATTTATAATTAAGAATATACGATTTATTGGTTGTAGACACTCTCTTTGAAAATGTACATTAAATTAAGACTATATACACCCTTTGTGCCATAGCTTTTGTCACACTTGATTTTTGCACGCATTTTTAGACTAACAAAAGATAAAGTACCAACTTATATTTTTAAAATTTTCTTCTTTGTATAAATGTTTAATATTCAATTTTTTCTACAAAATAAAATATTATGTGCAAAAGTTAGTGACAAAATTTTACGTGTTAAATTACATGTCTGAGTGCCCACTGTGTCTAATTTCAGATCCAAATCCAAGAACTTTAGTTTTTCTAATTACACTGTGTCCAACATTCTTATACAAGTTCAGGTAACATAGTTTACAAGTAAAAAATTGACATCTATATTGCGATCATAAATAAAAAGCAATTAAAAATTGATAAGAAATCAAATTTTAATGATTAAGTTCCAATATTTAATATTATATACAAAATATTACAACTGCATTTTGTGTTGACGAAGTTTAAATGGATAAAATTAGGGACATGATGATCTCTATGTATATCTTTTAATTATATATGATTGATCTGTTAAATTTTGAATGAATGTTATAGATAACCTAACATTCCAGAACTTATAATTTATTGTGTCTTAATATGACAATTCATTCACTCTATCGTAATGTGTATGCATTTTAATTTATAAAACGAATGATCAAAATCTTTTTGAAACACATCGTCTATGGAGACAAGCTAGCATAAATATTCTATTGAAACATATCGTCTCTGGATGCAAGCTAGTATTCTATAAATATTTTATTTCATTATTCCATAATCCCTTAATGTTCTGCCAGCTTCGAGTAATGAGTGTTATGTATACTCTGGGCTGCTCGAGTCTTCAAGTCAAGTTAAGATCATGCTTTAATAATTTATTTATTCGTAACCTTAACTTTATATGCATGGCACTTAAATATTAGCAGTAGTACTGTATTACTGATGAATGTATGCATCATTTTAAAATTGGGTTAGACTGATTCAAAGAAATTAACAAGGAAAAGAAAAAAAACTGTCAAGCATTCCCCCAATACAAATAACTACTGGTGGAGATACGATATTCAGTTGATGTCTATATAATATCTGCATATGTTTGAATACTCATAATAGGGTACTTCTGTTGTGATGTACCAACTATGAAGTTACCAGCAACTTTTATTTCTAAAGTAAACAGATATCTAATAAAATGCAGGATAGTGTCCTAATAGTTGAAACCTTGAAATGAGTAGGAACCGAGTGCTTCTGTATATCCCTTGGATATGTTTGAACTTTTCATATTAGGTTGATGGTTGGACTGGGTGTTTCCTACACTAGTTGGATATGTTTTCCTTTTAGGACCAACGTTTTGGAGGAAGGACTAATGGCTAGCTAATATAGTAATATGGAACTGTGTCATTTATTACTATTTTGTGGAGCATGGGACAAATTCTTTACTTTTGGAGATCATTTATATGTTACTCTTGTGTGACTAAATTATTGTCTGACTTACTGTGAAGTGCTTTAATCTTTGAACATCTTCAAAATTTGATAAGCCTCACTTGCTGAAACGTGTTCTGTAGTTCGACTTGTTTAGGGTGGTTAGACTCTGTTCCTCTCCTTAAGTAATAAGTACTGTTTTCTTTTTTCTTTTTGTACTTGAAATTTTTTGTTTCCGTCAGTGAAGTAGACGCGAACTTGCTGACTGGGCCATAACTGAATTTCATGGGCGTATTTTCAACATTGCATATACTTGGTCAATTTTGTACATGGTGTGGTTTAGGAGTATAAAATAACTTTGTATGTGAGTTGATTATATTATTTGGCCCACTGACTTGTCTTTATTTTTGTATTTAGGTGGTCCATGGAATTTGGAGCGCAGAGAAATGGATCTCCAGAGATACACGACATGCTAGCGGAATACATATACTCTGAATCCCCTGAGGCGGTAAGTTTGGCAGCATACTTTTGGTGTAACATTGTTCGACCTTTTTAGTCATTTACTAGACAGTTAAAAGACATGCCAAATATATTCGACTCCATTCATGTAATGAACAGACAGACACTAGACAGGGGTGTCCAGTTAATGTACAAATTATCAAACTAACAAAACTGCTGATAAAATGTATACACGCAACTATACAAACCTTAAGATTATACTGTGTAGGAATTAGTCAAGTCCTGATCTACTAGTTGACTTCAGCAATAGCAAACAAGTAATTTGGATGCCATATGCCTAGCTAATTCGATCTATAGTACCTTTTTCGTGTTTATATATTTCCGAGGTGTTAGTTCTTTTCATTAATGGCCAAAATGAGGTGAAAGAATTTCCCTATGTAATGCATCTTCAGGTTTTTAAATTGGATTTTTCATTTATGCTGCTATTTTACATAGTCAGATTTGCAGAATATCTGGTAGATATGGTTGTCCAGTGTGTGAAATTGTACTCTATTATATCTGTCACGGTCAATAATGTTATATCTATGGCACAATCATCAACTAGTGTTGACGTGCAGGATATGACAAAAGTTTCTTTCCATTTTGTTCGAGGGAAAGATCCGCAGAAGTTTGCTTCAACTCTTGTAAATTTTATGGGCAAGGTTAGCTGTTTTATTAATTCATGTTGTTTCTCGCAAGTTCAAATTATGAACTGCCAAAGCTTATAATGGCTTCCTGTTTCTCTGCTTTAAGTTCCTTGTATGCTAGTTCTAATTAAATTATCAGTCAGAGAAAACCTGCGAAGTATGTATTAGGAATTTGTAAGCATAATAATGTTGTTTTTCTGATCTGTCCCACCTGACCATTTTCATGTAAAGTCTATTTGCCAAGAAATATGAGTTCATGGTGTGGCCAGCTTAGAACTGCAATGGTTTTGTCTATTTGTACACTTTTATGTTTTTTCTTTACCATGTTATATGTATGAATGCAGAATCTGTAGTGTTTTTCTTACAAGTTGTCGTACCTACTGAACTTGGTTTTCTTTGACAAGGATAATTGAAGTTTAAATGTTAACTTATGTAATGTTTAAGTATGCAGTGCTACCCTGGTGAAGATGATATGGCAATTGCACGGGCGGTTTTAATGTAAGTTCAGTTAGAAAGTATATATGAGAAGTTTTAGGTTGTCATGGATTCATTACTTTGTAAGTCATGTCGCTTTTGTAAGATTTCTTTATGTCAGAAACACCAAGTTGATATTTAAGTGCCAGTATGTTGTATTCCAATTTAAGTTAATAATCTGGACTTGGCTAATCAAGTTCTCTGTCCATCTTGGTCTCTTCTTGGAGAAAATGCAGTTTGTAAGTGCTTCTGGAAGTTATTGGCTGGAGTTCAAATCTACTTTGTGCATGCTGTCTTTATATAACACATGTCTAAGTTTTTTGGTTAAGCCCTAAGTTATGTTTGATGCATTATGATTTTGGCTTCAATTTCTTTTGGTAATATTATACATTAAGAGGGCCATAAATAAGCAAATTCAAGTGAACAAGATTACGACATTGGTATACCATCGCAAGTTTAAGCAAGATAAACAGAGTACGATAAACCCACAAGTTTTGAACAAAGAAATATAGAAGCCTCAAAAGCTACCTCCAATCCCCGCGGACATAGAGCGGCTACCCTGTTTCTCCTGAGCATCCTGTAGTTGTTGAACCTCACTCACCATTCCCCTTGCTGAATACACCAGTTTTCGCTATTACCCACAACCTGAGAAGAGCTTGTAGCTGCAAAAAAGTCTCAAAAGAACTAGGGTGGGAGTACTCGAATCAAAATAAAAGTTAACAGAGAGTCGAAGACAACAAATTGATACCTCTTTAAATATATCTTGTTAAGATCATGCAACATACATGTCTTGAAACTAAGGTGTCATTTTTTTGTAGGTATTTATCATTAGGTAACCTTGGAGACGCTAATAATCTTGTGGATGAAATCCAGAAGCAAGTGCAAGCTAAGGAGCTTGAATATCCGCATTCAGAGTTGATTCAGTTTATAAATTACCTTCTAGAAACGTAAGCTTGTTTTGTTGTTTGATGTTTATGTAGTATATTTAGTTGTATGATAGTTGGTTTTACACGGGTCATTCGGGTACATGTGGTATGGGATTGGGTACGATGACCGACCCGCTTGAGATCGATATGAGGAATCTTTTTATAGTTATTGTTTTTAATAAAAATTATGTATATATATGTTACTGCACTTATGGTTTAGTTGTTTTATATTTAAAATATTTTTTTAAGCAAAAAAATAGAAGGTAAGTTAATCAGAAAATGTAAAATCTTAAAACTGAAGTGGTGAGGACTTTCAATATGTATTTTAGGGATTCATATCATTTCCGGTAATGAAGGGAATTGAGAACCATGTAACATTTTTTATTTTTTTTTCAATTGTCAGGAACCATGCAACACTTGTTAGTTTATACTTATTTTGTTTTTTTTTCCTAATTAGTTGGTTGATATGGTGCAATGTTGGGTACCTTTCATTGTTTGATATATGGTCAGATTAGATGCTTTTGTGTTTGTCTTTAGTGAAGAATTAAGTTGTAGTATGCTACTAAATTAATATAGTGACATGCTCATATCCCTTTGCTATTTTTTAATTAAAAGTTAGTGGCCGTTCTCTCTCCCCTCCCTCTACACAGGTATTTTTCCCTATTACACAATGCTACAACTTTAATGTTTCAGCTATGTTAAATATATATATATAATTCGTTCCCAGATTATTGTCATTGCAGTAGTTAATTTGCAAAAATTAGTGCTTCATCTTGGTTTGGTTGTGTTGTTGACTTTTTTTTTTGCCAAGACCTTGTTGATTTATTTATCAACATTAATCCGGTTTTTATTTTAGGCTTATTGTTCTAAATGAAGGTAATCGTGTGTTAGTGTATTTATGGCTATGCTTACCAACTTCTTAGTTTGTGTATATTATATTATTATTCATGAATGTTAACGAGTTGCACCTATAATTTTTCTTAATGATTTGTGTGTTTTACCGAGCTTAGTCCACAGCTTAGAAGAGTTCTGCATGAGTTTTATTAGATCTGGACACAGGTTACTAACAAACGGTTCACTTCATTTGCACTATCTATTTATATTATTATACTATATAATAAAACTGAAACACTAAAAGTTAGGTAGCCGGTCGGTCTATCATTTGGTCGGGAAAAATTTATACCAAAATAAATTATTTGATCTTTTGGACAGGGTTTAAATATAATAAATATGGATTTTGTATAATAAATAAATGATATGGATTGGTTATTTTTTTCCGGCCATGTCAAAATATTTGAAATATTGATTTTTATAGTAAGTTCTTAGATACAAAATATCTATTTATGTCAATTTGTATCTAAGATATGTTTGCAATCCTGTTATAATTTTAATTACATTACCTCTTTTTATGGATTATTTATAATAATTTTAGATTTATTAGTTCCTATTTAAGATTTACTCACACTCCATCCCATTTTAACTGTCCTGTTTGACTTTTTGATGGTCAATTTGACCCAATTTTGACTGAAAATTACGAATTATTGTTTCATAATTTCAGAAAACTGAAATATACATTTTAAAGTAAATTCGATAATCTTTTGAGTGATATATTTTTTATAAATTTTTTTAATTATATAATATACGTAATTTTCAGTCAAAGTTCGGTTAATTTGACTACAGAAAAGTCAAACATGACAGTTAATTTGGGACGGAGGGAGTATTTACCATTTAACTTTAATCATATTACTAGTTAATCTTTTAGTTACTTGTAACATTGTATGTATTTTAATTTTTGTGTACAATATAAATCATATTAAATATCTTATATAGGTTCAATCCTGTTTAGGATTTTATTTTAATTTTTTAATTTTACATATGTTAATTCCTATTTAGAGGATTATTGATTTTATATTAATATTCGCATGGCCTCAATGTGACTAGACAAGAGGGAACTCTTATCTTTTTCTGACATAGAGATCCGTCATAATTTTTGCCAAAACTTTTACCTTCTAGCAATTCAGCTGGACAAATGCAATCAGAATAGAGATCTGATCTCTCTCTTCCTCGCTAATATTATTTAAGTTACCTGAATACTAGCATCTCATACAAAGTTTATTGGAAGTACCATTTAAATGACATGCCGTTGTTTTTTATATTGCTAACTGATGAGTCTTTCAACACCAGTAGTTGGTATGCTATCTAAGAGAAGGTGAGCTAAAATCAGTGTGTTATTGACATTATTGTGTCAAATGCAGGTTGGAGAGAGATGCTCTGCCACTATTTAATAGGTTGAGACAGAGTTATGCATCCAGTATAGATCGAGATCCTGCATTGAATGAGGTGCCTACTTTTTCATAGGCAATATTATTGATTTATGTATAAACTTGGCATATAGAATTCTCCCTGAACTCAATATTTTTAGCACCGTGTATATTTTTGTATAGTTAAAAAAGACTGCCGGATGGCCCTAATTCTTTACTCATCTGTTTCTTTAGCTCACAATAATTTTAATATATTTCTAACTTATGCGCTTTTGTTGGTTTAGTTGCTTGATGTTGTTGCAGAGAAGTTTTTTGGAGTACGACGTAGAAACCCAATGCAGGATATGTTTGGAGATTTCTTTAAGGTATTTTTAATGAAAACATCAGTCTCGATAATGTTGGTTACCGACTATAGCCAAACCGCGTATTTGTGTGTGCACGCACTCGCTGATTAACTTAGAGGGGTTATATTCATGAAAACAACTGTTTTGATAATGTTGGTTGCCGACTAGGACAAAAGTGTGTAATTGTGTGTGCGGGCTTGCTGATTGACTCAGTGGGGCGAGCAGGCCCTGAACTTAAATTGGGACATATAAATATGAAATCAAAATAAACTGTGGGGAGGGTGGTTGAATGGACCCTCCTGGTCCCTAGATTGACTTTATTCTTGTGACAAATTGTACTCTGAAAATGATAACTAATATCGCCTTTGTGACTACTTGTTATGCAGATGATGGGAGGTGATATCATGTGACGGACTAAATTAAATTGTCCAGCCTAGATATTTCACATTGCTATTTCGACCTATGCAGAAGCATTTTCAGGAGAATGAAGTACATGAACAAAAGCAGACCACCTGTTGTAATATTGAAATTGCTATATTAATTATACTAGCTTACAGCCCGTGCGATGCACGGGTTCCTCTTAATATTTATATCTTAATATTTATATATGTTCATTTATATTTTATATTATTTTAAGAAAAAATTATAAATAATTAAATAC
>PHNY01084372.1:2252-14257 GCA_003724115.2 Anethum foeniculum
TTTTTAAACTACTTCAGCTAAACTAGTACACAGAATGTGCTGCACACTTATGAATAAGGATAAGCTACACTTTCAACGGATAAGGTAGAATGCTTATCCGTTGAAGCTACAAATGTTAACTAATCTACTTAAGGTGTTTTGGAGATTTATCATCAAGACTACAACATATTCCTACCAAGAGTTTTGTTACTACTTACTGGTTATTACATTAAAAACAAACTAGCATAATAACCCGTGTGAGACACAGGCCATTTTCTAGCAATATTTTGAAACGTAGAGTGTATAGTGTATAGTCCCTAATAATTTAATTAAATTGTATGAAAAATTTCACTTAAAACAATTTATCTAGATGACTGTTTAGTTTGTTGAGTGATAGTATATCATGTCATATCTACAGTTCTTTTTTTAGGCTTTGACGATTGTGATGATGACAAATATTTTGGTTTTATTTGATCTCCGAGTTAAAGATACGTTGATATTCGTTGTAATTTATGTAAGTTTGATTGATATCTATGGGTGTAAGATGATTAAAACTTGTTGCATATGGAATTGACACGTTATGGTGTTAAAGTGTCAATACAATGTTGCTAAATTCATGACGGTGGCGTGTAATTTTAATTATATGAAATAATATATAATTCACTTATTTTTTTATAAAGGTAATGTCTAAAATTGTTAAATTTTAATACATTTTTCAAATTAAATTAACCGCTGATATTTGTTTATAAATTTCAAAAAAATTAATACTTTTCTTCTAATATCACATGAAATATATATTAGAATTTAAAACTCAGTTCTTTAAGAATTCACCATTATTAAGAATGTCACACACACATTTTAAAATTTGATATTAATACATATTTTCTAATGAAGTGGAATATAGAAAAAAATTGGTTGAGTACAATGTTAATACTTTTACCCGATTGTATAATAGATTGGACCAAATCCTAAGTATTTTCCAATAACCGGGCCAAATCTTGTCAACTCCCCACGAATCAGCTAGTAATTTTTTTATTTTTTTTTTGCTAACTTAAGCTAGCAACTTTGATATACATTATTTATTGATTTGGCCTTATAAAGTTCTTTGATACACTAAATTTTATGGATGTTGGATGTTAGAAATACCCCATTTTATTGAGATCACGTCTACATTGAACCAACAAACAAACTTACTAACTTCTAGAGTACATTGAACCAACAAACAAACTTACTAACTTCTAGAGTAAATAAATGTATTTTAGCTCGATATGACTATGATGTCATTTGTTAAAAATGACCAAATTTTGTACAAATTTGAAAACTCAAGTTGAATTGTGAAGCTGAGTTTGTAATAAGCTTATATATATTTGTCCAACTTAAAAATGGAATATAGTTATGACATTTTGGTACACTTAATAGTACTCCATTTATCTCATAATAGTTGACTTCTTTAAATTTTTACGGTCAATTTGTCCAAATGAGTCAAATTTTAACATTTTATTCTTTTAAATATATATATATATATATATATATATATACTTTTTAATAATATAATTTTTATAATTATTTTCAGTTCCATACTATAAACACACACACATATATATAGTCAAAATTGATTAATATACAATGTTGGAAATCTATAATTCAACTGACATATCCAAATTTCGATGTCCTAATTTATTAATTGTGATCTTAATTTTAAAATTACATTATTTATTTAATTTAAATTAAATATATACTGTCTGTAATATATACGGACTAAAAATATCTATTATGTTATTTTATATATTAATTCTTTATGTTTTATTAACTTATCGAGATTTTATCATATGTATATTTTATTCGATTTCAATTTAATTAAATATATTTCATATCACGGGTATTTAGCAAAATATATTATATAAGTTGATTACATACCATACATTACTAATTTATATACAATAATATAATACAAAGTAGCAAATGTTAAAAAATGATGATTAAAAATTATTAGTAAGTCACGATAATTAAAATACTAAATATTTATTACTTTAAGAGACACCACACCTAATATGTGTATTAGTGACAACACATATGATCAAGTGGTTTAGTGGTATGATGTTGCAAAGAGTAATGTTAAGAGCAGATTAATTGAATAAAGAAGGCAGGGCTAAATTGTTTTTTAACAGGGAATAAAATAACATACAAGGATAATTCAGACATTTTAAATTGAATAAAGAAGGCATGATTTTATCCTGTTCTACTATTATATAGATAAAGGAAGGATTTTTCTAATACAAATAAAGAAAATAGTTAAACAATAAATTAGGGCTGTATGCACGTTTGACACGGAGGTAAAAATTGCATCCAAATTTTATGAAATCTTAAACCACAACGGTAAATTTTGGTTGCGATTACCGCAATATTCTCAATCACAAATTTGTTATTAGAACATATCCGTTTGCTATTCAACCACTCACTAAAACGTATAGATGGGATAAAAAAATAAAAAGTTTGCAAAACATAAAAAATTAATCACACACAAATTTATTCGAAAGTATTTTTTTGAGATAAAAGTAAAAAGACAAAAATACGATTGAGAAATTTAGTATTGAAAATAAATTTATTTACTGGGATTTTTGTTCCTTTAATAGTTTAAACTATATAATTTAAGCCAAAAATCACAAATTCCTCGGTCTATAATTCTTATTATTTAATATACAAGTTTTTATATATGTAATTTATTAATTATAAAATTGTGTTTATAAAAATGTATAGCATAAATTATTTATTGCTATTGAAGTTTAATTTTTTATGGTTATTAAATAACCAATATTATGATTATGACCACCAATAATCATAAGCATGACATCAACAAAATGAAGAAAAATATTTCTACACGTCTTGATTGAATAATATATTAAAAAACTGACCAATGTGATGGTGGTGAAGTTCAACTTCTAACTTTTAATAGCATCTTATTTATGGTAAATAATCTTTTTAATATCAATATATGCGTGCAGAATGTGAAAAGACATGGAAGCTTTAAGAATCTGGTCAACTCTTACAACTATATATACTCTGTCCTTCCTAATCTTCTTCTTCATCTTATCATTTGACTCTTCAGTTTAAGCAGACTGTCTTTCATTTAACAACAATGGCTACCAAAGTCTACATTGTGTAAGCTTTTCTTTAACTTTTCTCATTGTCTGATTTTCTTGAGAAGTCTTATGTGTTGTTTTCTTGATTTATTCTTCATTATAGTAAGTTAAACTTTTCTTGGTAGATTTATTGTTAATGTGTATCATAATTTAATGGGATTCATTGTTTTTTATTTTATCTCAATGCCATGTTTTTTGCATGTGTTTGATGTCTAGCCATCTTATGTCAAGATCTTCGCATGATCTATGCTCTGGATATTTGTAGATTAGTAAATTAGACATGATACATGTATTACACACACACCATTTAAGGTACACAAATTATTGAAGCAGAGTATATGCAACAAAATGTTGGTCAATGAAATGGATTAAGATGGTTTTGCATCACTAAAGATGATGAAAAGCTTTGATATTGGTACAGGTACTACTCCATGTATGGACATGTTGCAAGGCTCGCAGAAGAGATAGTTAAGGGAGCTTCGTCTGTCGAAGGAGTTGAGGCTAAGTTGTGGCAGGTATGCTACAATTGTGATTTACTCTATGTCGTTTAACATTTTTCAAGTTTTTGTAATAAGATATTGAAATTCTGTGGTTATATTGTTATGCACAAGTGTTAAAATCCAATTTAAAGAATTCGGAGATTGCCTAGTAGAAAAAGCTAGTCTCCCCCGTCCCTCTCTGACAAAGTCATCGTTATGAAACGTTACTTTGGCTCTTGCAAGTAAATCTAAAATTATTAAATAATATAATGTGCCTAAGATTTGACATATTTGATGTCCCCCGGTATGATTTTCTATTTGTAGGTGCCAGAAACACTATCAGAGGAAGTGCTTGGAAAGTTGAGTGCTGCACCAAAGAGTGATGTTCCAGTCATTACTCCAGATGAACTAACTGAGGCAGATGGCTTGATCTTTGGTTTCCCAACTAGATTCGGGATGATGGCTGCACAATTCAAGGCATTTCTCGACTCAACTGGTGGTTTGTGGGGAACTCAGAAACTAGCAGGCAAACCTGCAGGCCTCTTTTACAGCACTGGATCTCAAGGCGGTGGTCAAGAAACAACTGCGTAAGTTTATATTATAAATTGTGTCTGACCTTTACTAAATATATGATTTTTATCTATAGAATACAAATATGAAAGGCCCGACTGACTACATGGAAGCATGTTCTCAGATATGTGATATCTTAAAGAATACAAATACTTTATGCAGTGTGACAGCCTTTACTTGATCAATTATTTTATTTCCACCTTTTCAGGATATAAGAGTTTTATATCTGTTTACAAAAATTAAGGGAAATGTGAGAAATGTCAACTAAAACTATTATTATTTCCCTGATGCAGGCTGACTGCCATAACTCAGCTTGTTCACCATGGTATGATTTTTGTACCAATTGGCTATACTTTTGGATCTGGTATGTTTGAAATGGAGAGTGTCAAAGGTGGAAGTCCATATGGTGCTGGTACTTATGCTGGAAATGGTTCCCGACAGCCTTCTCAGCTTGAACTTGAGCAGGCTTTTCATCAGGGGAAATACATCGCTGGCATTACTAAGAAGCTCAAGGGAACTGCTTAATTTGCTTTATATCTGAACTACTATCATTGCGCTATATGTTCATTGGCAAAATTTGATCGTTACTCCGAACAGTTATCAATTGAAACTTAATATATTATGCTGATTGTCTAAATTTTTTTGAAACTTAATATATTATGCTGATTGTCTAAATTTTTTCATATTTACATGAATAGTGGTATTCTCATTCTAATATTATACATCTATTCAGTCTTTGTTTTGAATCGGTGAAATTAATCTCACTTAATTCAGTTCTTCTACTTGTAGAAAAACTCAGTGTTTTTAGTTGCATTAACATTGAATTATACAGACTTGTTAGCAACCTACAAACAGAGCAAATGGGAAATGCTTGTGAAAATTTTAATTCACTACAGCCAGGATCTACGGTCAAAGAAATGATTGCAGAGTTCTATAGAATTAATTGTTTGCAGATTAGTTCATACATAGCTCACTTTTATAGTTTGATGGGAAATGTATGACAAAATTTTTCTCCTATAATACTTGTATTATAGTGTTGCAAAGTCGAACTCTTGACCTCCCGCAAGGGGGACAAGAGCTCAACCACTGCACCGACTCTTTGTTGGCAGCTAGTTGAAAGTTCTGTACAGTAAGGGGAATAATGTTTACATCACTTCATGAAGTGGAGGTCACAAGCTTGTAAAATTATTTTGGAGCCAGATACTATATGATTTATAAACCGCTTTAGAAGCTTTTAGAAATAGTTTCAAGGTTTGTTGAAGCAGAACCAAGCCTCTGTTTAGTTTCGGTAAACTATTAACTCTGGATCACTGGATAGAAATTGTGATTGCAAAATCATCTGGATCACTGGATAGAAATCATGATTGCAAAATCATGACAGTAGACGGAGTTGCCATAGGCTGATGCATCAATTATACATTCACAGTTAGACAAGTACTTTGATTTTCTAGTTAGAGCTATTTATGGACATAAAAGGCTAGATAATCAAAAATCTAGAGCCGGGAGTTCAAATTTTGAACATGATCTAAGTGTCATCAGTAAGTGTGTACAAGCCACTATACAATTTCAATATCTGTACTGCCACATTAGTCAAGCTTTAAAGATGAAGATCAGATTTAAAGGCGAAAACAATAAAGAAAAATGCCCTTTTAAACTCAAAATCCAATGACAGATATAGAGGTTTACATGTTTTGCAAACAAAGGAAATAATATAATTAGACAAAGATGCTGTTAAAAGTATGATTGCGACTGCTAAAAGCCAGCCAGCCATGTACATGATTCCTTATGCTTTTCCTTTACAGCATTTATTTACATACACAAAGCTTCATCATTGGCTTTATCAAAATCATTGCATCAAAAATGGAGTATTATGTTTCAAGTTTTATAACTTGTCAAGAAAAGAGAGTGAATTTTAATAAAGAATAAACCAAGAACAAGAGGAACATAATAAAATACCCCATGTGGTGTAATTCCTATCAGTCAATCATTTGAGAGGTCATCTAAAGATTATAAAGAGCTTGGGTAGGGATTGATACCAAACAAGAAAATTTTAACAATGTTAAAGTACCTTTCTTAGTTTATTCTTCTTCTTTTCCTTCTTCCTCTACTTCTTTGTTCTTATGTCCATGTTTTTTTTTCTTTTGCAATATAGATTCTTCAATATTGTATTAAGTTTAAATAATATTTAGCATATACATGTAACGATGACAATTTTTTAATTTGAGTAGAGAGCAGCAGAAGTTTAGACAAGTGTTAGCAAAACTCTGCAAAAGTTCTGCGACATTAGACAAGATTACTTATTACAAGGGGTTACAAAGGGGAGAGAATTGAGTACCTGCACTTCAAAGTTCTGAGCACTTGTAGTACTATAGTTCTAAAATCAGCATTTGCAATATCAAATTTTACATTTCGACTTTGTTACGCTTTCGATACTATCATAAGTTCCGGTTATCAGCATAACGATATTTTTAGCGGATCATTATTTCAACAACTTTACTATCATTATAAAGGAGAATACGACCCGACTAAAAAAAATCGATTTAATCAATTCATATATTCTTCACCAAAATTTAATTAACACCAAATCTTAAATATGCATTTAAAAAATAATTTAATATCTAGTATTACATTATGTCCAATATCATCAATTAAAACAAACATCATTCATATTTATATAGAATTTATCAATTTTTTTGTAAATTAGAATGTAATTGAAATATTTAATTATATAAATAGATCCTATGAATCCTTAAAATGTACAAATTTAATACAACATGTGTTTGCTAATTTAATGCAATAGTTAACATCAGATGATTGTGTCAACCCTTGCCATAGAAATTCAGTCACATATCATTCTTTCTTCCATATATATATATATATATATATATATATATATATATATATACATATACACTACTCTTACTTGACTTTGTTCTCTTTTCTCACATCCTCATCACACACAAACTTAATTCATTCGCAACCAACTTTGATTCATTATCGTAATTAGTTAATGATGATCCTGTATAAAAGATATATAGTAAGATGTGAGCATAAAATTCAAAAATTAGATTATCCTAATTAACGATTCGGTAGCCAATTAAAAAATTCGAAAATATAAAAATTCGACCTGAATAATTTGGACTAGATGTTTGATCATAACTTCTTATAAATTCAGATTTAGATCCGAATCATAAATTTTTAGAAAACCGGAAATCTAAAACTGATATGATATTTTATTTTATTTTAGTAAAATTAATTTATACATTACATAAATAATCAACATATTAATGTCAAATAATACAACATATGACATACTAAATTAAGCAAAAAGCTGTCGTTAACAAAATTAATTATTTTAGCTGAAGTGATTTACTAAAAAAATTATAATACTAGAAAACAAAATTGAAAATAAAATGAATGAAAAAATATTCTGTTTCAGTATTTTTTTTCACTTAATTTATAAATTCGAGGGTTAGTGTGTTACTAAAATCTCTCGAAAGATATTCTAGAAAAAAATATTTAAAATAACAAATGATAGTTTTCCGCATCTCAAAATTTTTTTAAAAAAGAAAAAGTTAAATTCATAAATATTAGAGTATAAAATGTTGATGTCTAAAATGTTTCAGTTACTTTAATGATTTGTGAAGTCGACAATAATTGATCAGAATATAATAAAATTAATAGTATTAATTTTTTTTCCAAATTAAAATAAATTTTACACATTTAACTCGAATTTGGATTATCCACTTCCCGATCCGGTTTAAATGGATATTTGAATTCTGGACATCCGATTAAACTGAAATCAGAATCGAAATAGGATTAAAATTTCAATGATCCGAAAAACCGAATATCCGGTCTGAATTTTGACAAAATATATTGGATGTTTGATCTTCCTCACCCCAAATATAAAGTTATGTACAAATATAGGAGATTTCTTCATAGTAAAATTTGATAATTTTCTAAATACAATTTAGAGAATATCTACAAAGACTAGATATGTAATTTTCAAAAATTTAAAATTATATATATTTTATAATAACAAAACATAAAATTTTGAATAAGTAGCATACTCGCCAACCCATCACAAAAGAGCCAGCAATTTGGTATACGATTATAGAATTATCTTGATAAAGGTTAGAATACTTTGAGTCCTTATTGATATAGAATGTTATAAACACCCCATCATATAACATCTTATATGGGTGACATCCTCGTCGAGATCACAAACACAATTACATAACCCGACAGTAACTCTACACATCTGGTAGTGTAAAGCTCTTATGCCATTTATAATAATTAAACCCACAACTAAATACATATCGGACCCAACAACTCACCACTGATTAGTAAAAAAGAACTAGTAATTTGATATACATTGATTATAGATTTATCTTTATAAAGAACAATAATACTCTCGTCTGTGATAATACAAATCTCTTATCCACTATATTCTTCAATATCATTTGGCAAAAGTAATGTAATAAAATAATAAATTAAATATTTAAAGTGTCGACAAATTAACTTTTATAATTGTCTATCATATATTTCTTAAAATAAATTTTATTTCAGTAGATGTTATTTTAATTACTTCATATTAAGTTTTTGTACTAATGAAAGAGTCTTAAATATGTATAAAAATATATTTTATAATTGATAAATATTTATTAATTATTAAGTGAACATCTTTCAAGAAATAAAATACCTACTTAATAAAGCTTTTTTTGACCTTTTAAAAATGTAAATTAATATTTGATTAAAATACCACAATTTCACATGAATAATTACATAAAATGATACAGAGTTCAAAATTTTAGAATACACACTACAAGAACATCACTCTCAACCGTAATAAATTTGTTCGATGTATGTCGAGGGTCAAAATTGACCAATTTTCGAAATAATTGGATTAGGTTTAAACCCGATATCGTTGAGTATTTTTTTGACATTGGTCCATGTCTGTTAAACCCGACTATTAAAATCGACTAATCTAGATGATGGGATTTACCTTGACGAGCACTTGCTTGAATTTGGTCCATGCCAATTAAACACGACCAACTTTCCGACCGTTTAGCCAGATTGCTTGCTGTGGTTAGAGGTGGCCAGACGGGAGGGTCGGCTCGCCCCGACTCGCCCCGGCTCGCCGTTATGAACGGCTGAAACCGGCTCGTCCCGGGCCGAGTTAAACTCGGCACAAACCGTTACCACTAACGTGCCGTTCACGAGTTTAAGATGGCTGAACCGCAGCTCGGCACGCCCCGGCACGCTAACCCGCCTAACTCGCCAACCCGCCTCGGCACGTACGTGACTCGCCTACACTGACCGTTACCAACGTCCACCTGCTGCTCCTGCAACGTGAAGGGTCACCTGCAACAAGCTGCAAACGGTCACCTGCTCCTGCAAGCTCCTCAACGGCCTCCTCTCTCTTCCTATAAATACTCTGTACTGCCCAGAACCAAATTCACCAACTTATGCTCTGTTCACTCTACCCCGTTTCTCTCTAGTCTCTCTCTACTCTAGTCTCTAATCTCTACATTTATACAAGCTGCTTTCATCTATAATTTATACAACAAGCTTTCATTTAGCTTTTAAACAAGCTTTTATTTCGAAATCCATTCCGGCGAGCTTCACTTTAAAATTCCGGCGAGCTTCACATTAAAATTCCGGCGAGCTTCACATTACACCAGCAACTCGTTCAACCCGTGTAACTCGCGAGCCGTGCACGGCTCGTCCACCTTAACGTGCCGTCTACGAGTTATCCGTCGAGTGAACCGGCCCGCCGACGACTCGGCCCGGCACGCCCGGCACACTCGTCTGGCCAGCTCTAGCTGTGGTCGAGTTTAAAAAGACCAAATTATCATTGATTATGAACCAAATATTTTAAATTTAACTATTTAAATGATCGAGTTTAGTCTAACCGGTCAATTTTAGGTGGCTGATAGTGTGTTGAATTGAAACGGGAATTAGGTCCAGCCACGTGTCTCTAACACCTCATCAAAGCGGGTCTACCAAGCCAACAGGGCCCTAACCCCTCAGCCATGGATTTGGACGTCAATGACAGTCAACGTCATTTCCGACCATTTTGATCTAAACCCGGCCACGTTTAATCCGACTTCCAATCGAACGCTCCATCGATCGAAACTGACTCTGTTTTTTGTAGCTATAGTTTCAAATTGAAATTTAAAATATTGTAAATTTTTTAATATAGTGTTAAACCAAACTTAAAACTTATATGATTTTTTTTTCACAAAATATTTACTTGTTTTTTTGGCAAACTCTAATACTTGGGTATCTTTTTCTTATGTTGACATTAAATAGAAACAATTAGTTTATTAATTTGAGCTAAGTTTCGTAAGATAAATAAATTTCTGATTTAAATATTTGTAATAAAAAATTTAAGGATAATATTAACACGTGAAAATTGCGGGAAGATGTTCATATTTTAGAAATTTGTAATATAAATTAAAACACAAAGTATAAAAAAAAATGAAAAATATAACCAGTGATTGAACTGGAATTTTTTTTTTTTTTTTTTTGAAATGAGAAAGCTATACAGGTATCAATTGGTCACCAAAATCTACTTAGACTTTGATAATTTTATTGGTGATATAGGTTGAATTGAGATATACTCCGTCAAAACATGACAAGTGACATTTGATAAATTTTAGGACTTTTAATATTTTTTTTATAATCGTATATAATATTATTAAATATTATAATCGGACAATATAACATATCATTTATATTTTTCTTAAAATTTGAACTTTCAAATATTAGAATTTGAATTCATATTGAATATTACAATTTATTTAATTAATTTAAGACCGGGTTACGGAGAGAAGAGCCTTAAAATTTTGTGCTATCATCAACAGTGGGCACCTTGTATATCAACATCACCTGACCTGAGGGTGACATATGGCCTATATGCTAACTTGCAATCTTGCATGATTAACTTGTTCAAATTAAAATGAAAAATAAATTAAAAGGGAGAGGGAGACAATTATGAAAAGTAAGAACCCTAGTTATATATTATAAACCAAAAGTGAGACAGAAGTTACATCTTTCTCTTCTTTGTCTGCCAAATAAAAAAAAATGTAAAAACATAGAAGCAGGAACAGCTCAAGCCTTATAGTTTACAGCTTGAATGCTAAATTGACCTGATAACCGATCAACTCATAATAGTATCCAGCTGAATTTAGCACCTGTTCCTGTTCCTAATCCAACTTTATACCAAAAAGCAATATGTATTAAATTACAACTGATCAATATTATCCTGAGTGAGATACCTAATTAATCATTATGCAAAAACCCTTCTTCGTATAATTCTACGTCTGTTTGATACGACACTAAATTGGTTTGTCCTTTCTTGAAAATTCTCTTCTTTGTTCGTTCACCAGTTCGCAGTAATTTCTAGCTTTTTGATGATGTTCCTTCCGTTTCAAGTTAAATATATCAAAATTAGATAATGGCTTTAGCTTTTCTACCTGAAGCTTCCTCCGAATGTTGGTGTCCAAAAATCAGCAGTGGTCTCTGAAGCAACTGGGAAAGTGCTCGATATGGGCACGAGGCACAGTCCCCGGCTTCTTAATTCTTGATTTGTTCCTTTGAGATCTCTTCGTTTCTGGAAATGCGATGATATGAATTTATTAATTTCACACATTATTGTTGTACGTAAAATAATACTCCCTCCATCCCATGTGTCATATTTTGACTATTAAATAGTCAAATTGACTCAACTTTGACCGATAATTAAGATAAATTTATGTATTATTATAAAATTTTGAAAAATACATTTTAAAGAGGATTATATATATTTTCTAATGATATAAGTTTTAAAAGT
>PHNY01084380.1:4698-23675 GCA_003724115.2 Anethum foeniculum
TGTATAACACATTTCATGGTATTAAAATTGACTATGAAGTTCTACTAATTTACTAGAATGCCATTATAATTTCCTGTTTTAATTTTCTAATATTTTAATAGATCAACGGCTAGGATTGAGATCTCTAGTTCTCTTGATAAGGAGGATCTCCCTAGAAACTTACCCTATATATATATATATATATATATATTTATCTTATAATAAACTAAAATATACACTATTTTAAATACAAGAAAAGTAACCATTATATCATAATTTATTAAAAATAAAATATAAATTATGTATAAGTTAAAATAATTATTTTTATATTAAGAAAATGCCTCCTTCAAAAATTTCGTTTAGACTGAGTTTTTTTTTTTTTTTTGTGAGGAATGACTTTTACATATATAAAACGTACACAACTCTGATGGAAGGATGTTTCTTTCACTTAATAAAGTTTATTATCTGATTAAGAGACACCCAAGTTGTATCCGAACATTTAGACAAGACTTTAATGTCTTAAAAGAAAATAAGTTGTCAAAAATCATGTTTCGAATAACTTACCTGCAAAACATAAAATCAATACAAGCCATTAATCCGAGAGCACCTAAATAAATTTATTAGATATTTATGTATGTCCAAGAAGAGAGCTGTATGATAATTTATTTTTCTTAAAAAAGTTTAATATGGAGATTTTATAAAGGTGAGTAAATGTTTAACATGTCCTTTTTAGAAAGAAATTACAGTCACATGAAACACTAGAACCACTTTTCCTTTTATGTCCCATACTTGATCATAGTTTAGTAGAAAATCTATGACACAAATGTGTACCTAATTGGAATAGGATGGTTGTGGATATAATGTTGGCCATGACACAATATTATAATAATATAAATTGTTTATTTCAATTTTTTTTTTTTTAGGTTCTAGTTAATCATCAAAATGCGAAATGCTCGAACTAACTGTCCTGCGTTAAATCTATCCTACCTGTACTTTTCTGGTCCGATAATAACAATGTGAAGTAAACATCAGTATTCATGTCACCTCAAATTTGTTCAGCTATAATTACAAGCTTGAAAGAAGTTGTTGGAACAATGAGGGTGTTTTACCTTTATCAGATAGCTAGGGTACTGTTACTCCACTTGACTTTAGGCTGCGTTAATAATCCACTTAAATGGTGGAATTTCTCTATTTAGGTTTATTGGAGACAAACTATTTCGCTGGGCTCCAACCATTTCTTATTTTAAAAACCAATTTGGTCGTGTAATATAGACATCCACTTCATTTTGCCTCAATTATGGAGCACCCAACAATAAATATTTACAACACAGTAAAAATAATAATTCATATATAAGTCATTAAAAGCAAATCTGAGATTATGTGTTCAATAGATCATAATTACTAGCATGGAAAAATTCTCACCTCTCGTTACCATTCATAATGTTAATCGTGACTGATTTATATTATTATATTAAAAACGAAACATACAGTATTTTATTTAAATTATTTATCACATTTGGAAAAAATTATACGAAATGACCAATTAGGTGAAATGTTATAATTCTTTTTATATTTATGTATGTCTGTTTTAACTCAATCATGACCACATTATTCAAATTTATAAATTTTAATAAATTATATAAATATTAAAAAAAATCCGTACTTACAAACTAATCTAGAGAAAAGATAAAAAAAACACTAGTCACCTGAGTGGCTAGCTTCACTATAAAAGCAGCACCACTCTCTCCTTTGCTTCCCACCAAGTCACCAACAAAGATTTATCACCTGCCTGCACTGTCCAATTCTGGTAAGTTGGTACCAGATTCTGCATAGCATATATGTTACTTCTTTCTTTTTATAGTACTCAAAAAGTTCATCTTGTTAATATGCTAACTGCTAATAAATGTAAACAAATATCTATATTCTTTCAGTGAAAACTTTAAAGCATGAGGAGGATTTTGTACCTAGTGTTTGTTCTACCGTTGTTGATAACGATGCTGATGAGCTCAGGCATGTCCATGAACGTGAAATCTTTGATGGCAGAAATGAATCTGAACAACGTCGAGCCGCGGAAGCTCTCTGTTGTTGCAGGTAGCAATTCTGAGCATCCTGGTGTAAACAGTGATGTGAACAATCACCATTTTATTCCTAGGCAGGACTTCAGTAACTATGGTGGTGGAACTCCTGGTGGAGGAACTGATGATAAAAGTGACAAGTCACAAGAGAATAATTAGGTTTTGCTTTATATCAGAGTTTCAGTTGAGCAGGAGCAGTTGTTATATGAGCAATAAGTTTGTGTAGTCTGATCTTTGTGCTTGCAATATTGGTATCATATGTTAGTGTGTTAATGACTGGTGTCTAGCTCAAGTACATCTGTAGTATGTAAACTTGGGCATGCAGCGTGTGTATGATATGTTACCGTTTTGTACCTGCTAATTTGAGTACATGGATATGTTTTATCTGTACTTTTTCTTTGTGGTTTATACGATCTTCTCGATCAACCGGAGAGCTTAACCTAGACTAAAGTCCTGAATTAAGCAAAAATTTTAGTAGAGAACTTTTTTACAAAGGTGGTCTTTTAAGTTAAAATCAATTAGTAGAGATATTTGTGAAAGTCCGTTTAATATCTAAAATTTAAAGATAACTCATTTTAGCTCCACTTTATAAGAAGACTTGGTATTGTTTTAGTAAAAAACAACATTAGATAATGAAATCACTTGTTAGATAAAAATTAAATATAGTCCCCCCTTAGGTTAAAGTTCGAATCAATTGTGACAGTGAATGTTTATTTATTTTAGTAGCTCGAGTACCCTACAGTTTAAAAGGTCTGTAAAAAAAAAACAAATATATTTTAGTTACTGTAACTTTTAAGTTTACCTGGTCTGATATACAGGGGCAGTTTGATAATGGCTACATGTTCTTGCTCACTCATGTAAGATAAGCTTCTTATTAGCAATAAATAACAGAGACTCAGCAACAAAGTAAAACAGTAAGCAAGTTCACTGAAGAGATTATCCAACACAAACATAGGAATGCAATAAAACAATAAGCTTCCATAGAGTTTAATGGAGCCAATCTAGACTTATATCTTCTTTTACCAGAATCATGTGCACTTTGGGGTAATCTTCCCACAATTCAGCAGTTTGTTTATCACAAAATACGTATACACCCTCCAATTCCTCAACAGAAGTTGGCAACTCATCCATTTCTGAGCAGCCTCTCATGTGAAGTGTTCTTAGACCTTTTAAATCACCTATTTGTATCGGCATTTCACTGAGGCTTATACAATCAGAAATGTCAAGCAAACTTAGTTTCTGGAGACATCCAATAGTCTCCGGTAATCCCTCTAGCGCTGTACAAGAATTGAGTCTCAATGACTCCAAATTGGTCAGCTTTCCAATCTCCTCAGGGAGCTCACGAAGCTTGTTACATCTAGTAATGCTGATCTTTTCAATGTGAACAATGTCACATATTCCCACAGGAAGTTCAACTAAATCACGACAATATTCCATCTCAATATCTCTGAGATGTGGGAACATATTAGCACAATTTTCCAGAGCATTTCCAATCTCACACAGAGTTAATGATAGTTTTTGCAAATTTATTAACTGAAATCCAAATGAACAGCTTAATGTTGAAGAAATGGATACATGCTCGAGCCTAATTCTCTTTAGGGTAGATAAATGTCCGACAACTGGAAAGTTTTCCAATTCAGCAGGACAGAAACCATAATTGGTAACAATCAGAACCTTAAGCTGGTTCATATGTTCCATAAACTGTGGTAAGGCGTAGTCTTTTGACCTGAAATTGAGGATTAAAACCTCGGCTTCAGGTAGTTTGATGGCGGGCCAGCTTGAAGTGAACGTGTCATCTGCAGTCAAAAAACTGAATAATGTAGCCACGGGAACCAGGTATAAATCTGCTGAATGCAATTTTATCTTAAGGGGGAATGTGGGATTGTATAAAGAAATGAAGAGCTAAAACTAAGCATACCAGTAGAAATAGAAACGAGGCGGGCAGCGAGAGGCTGGTTCAACATTCCTATCCAATCCTTGGGCTGACCTTTTCCTAAAATCTCAGCTATCAGTCTTTTCCTCAATTCTATAGCCTCTTGGCTACTTTGGTGTATTGCCAGCTCTCTCAGCATATCATGCTGTGTAACAAAATGGCCATTACAGTAGCGGTCATCGAGGTCACTTGAATCATCTTTTCTGTAATGAAGCATAAACCGGTTAAGTGGATGAGTGTCTAGTGACTGCCAAGAAACTATATGGCAATATACAGTATCATTATACAGTTATGCATCAAGAGTACTAGCAACCAAAGATTGTCTAACCTGGCAATTCACAATAACATTATACAGTTATGCATAACACTAACTAGCAACAAAAGATTATCTAACAAACGGAGAAAATACAGAAAATAGGGCATGACTATAGTTAGACCATAAATTACTAGAAGTGAGCTGAACAAACAACATATACAGAAAAACAATATCCATGAATTGATCATGATGTCTTCTGGTTCTTCTATAATGTAGTTTAAATTAATTACCCCACTTTTCCAAATAGATCATCTCCAATCGGAAGACATCACATTGTGAGAAAAATAGTAAAGGGTCCCAGTAAACAATATGAAATGTGTAGCTTCTCAGCAGGCTTTTCCAAATATATTACTACAAGTTGAAGCTCTATTTGCATTGTGAGACAATTGTAGGGTCCCAAAAATATGAAACGTCTAGCTCCTCCAGAGAAGACTGAACAACTGAACAAATGCAGACCATCAAAGTAATATGAGGCAGCTGAAGATTGTGAAAGGTCCAGGTAAATTTTTAGTAATATTGTGCAGCTGAACAAGACCATACGTACTTCAAAATTATCATTTTTTGTCAGTAATAACAGATGTTAAAGTAATATGAGGCAGACTTATGAATGGGCAATTTCATATTTGTGTTAAGTAGCTAAATGGACACTTTGTTGAAGAAATGCAAGAGCTACATCACAAAGAGATATTTTTATTATTGAACAAAGATTATCTACAGAGACAACTTTTCAAAAATTATTATAGAGCTTCAAATCATGTCATTCAAAAAATTGCCAAGCTAGAAGGAGAAAATTAACAAGAGGAGTTAATGAAACAAGAGTCGTCTCAGCAACACATAAAGCAGAAAAGTAAAATTCCACGCATGTCCCCATCATCAGCAATAGAAGAAGACAATGGATTATGGTAATTTAGGTTTGTTGGGAAATATAATTTCCTGTAAAACAATTGTACTTCTTCCAGTGAAGTAAAATTTGTTCCTCTACTTACAGTTGGGGAGAGTTCTGGTGGACTGATCATAACTTAGTATAATATAAGATGATAAACACTAAACTCACTCTATCCTTTTAATACGAACTTACTCTTGTACATTCTATGTATCATTTTTGACCTTGCTTGGCTTTCATGACTGTTGGTCTATGAAACACCATTAGTCCCCATCTTTATATTAAGCAGCCAGCAACACAACCAGATAATTGTAGGTAGCATTTATTGGAAAATGAAATATCCTAACAAGATAAAAAATCATCTAGGAATTGTCTAGTAAGGTCAGTAGAGACCATTAAACTAATAACATGCTTGAATATAAGCCATTATATCAAGACCGTGTTGCAAGAAAAGAGTATGCAGGGCAGGCTAATTCGTCGAACAGAGTAGTAGATAAAATACACTTAAATAATTATTACCTTGTAGGCACAACATTGAGAAGATTCCTAGTTGAAAGTTCAATGAGGTTACTGTAGGTCTCCATGCCCTGTTCATCCAGATCATATGACTCTACCCACATATCCAACAGAGCAGTGGAAGAAATTCTTTGATCTTCTGGAAAGGAACCCAAGTCCAGGAATCCCTCCTTCAGTGTTTCCATGCCCTTCTCCTCATCCAGAGCATCTAGACTGGTTTTCAGATTGTTTAGTAGTGAACTGTTAGAATCAAATATACTAGATATCCCTTTTGACCACTTATTTAGTGTCGTTTTCCAGGTCACCTCAGGCTTGCCTCGGAGTGAAAGGCCAACCACGTTCAGGGCCAGTGGGAACCCATTGCAAGCTTTAACTACCTGCAAGAAATTCCACCAGATCCGAATAGGGATTATATTCAGAATAAGAATATCTTTAACTATCGAATACTAGTTAATGTTTAGTCATTGTCATGTATATAAGAAGTACGAGTTATTCCTTTTACGAATCCAATTATTGTACAATTTTTAGTTTAGATGGTTTCTGATGATTTTGTGTGATCAAGAAGTTAGCTAACTGTAATCTAAAAGTGTAAGATTTAATTCAGGAAGCAGATATATTATGCAGGTAAATTTGTAGCCATCACATCATTGGGACACAAGTATCGAGAAGATGCACAGATAGAGAGAATCTATATCATCTTCTTGAATACACAAACAAAAACTTTCAGAGCTGAATACAAGTTTTTGATTCGAACCTCATTCACAGTTTTATCTGAAATTTTAGGGTGTTCGCTCCCAGAAGGAAACGCTGAGTGGCAGAAAAGTTCTTTGGCATCTTGATCATTTAATAATTTCAGCTTATATACCAAATGAAGATCGGAAGCAAATCTAGATGTGACTAAAATCTTGTACTCTGGGATTTCCTTGAACCTGAAGTTTTGCACAAAAGCTTCGAGTCCTGGTGACCACACATCATCCAACACCAAGAGTATAGGATCATTATCTGGCCTTCCTCCTATCTGCTTCAATAACTGTCCCAATTGGTTGATTGCATCTTCGTCGCTTCGAAATTCCAGCAAGTCATCAAGACATCCCTTTTGCTTAAATATTGTCTTAACAGCAATCTGAATGTTGACTGCTTTTGAGACGGTAACAAAGAAAATGTTCTTCTTAAATTTTTCTACATGTCAAAATCGGTAAAAGTTAAGCAAGAGAATCGCAAAGATATTTTCCATCATAAAGCTATAAGTAGCAATTGATAAGAAAGAGCATACCTTTGATTGTAGGATCAACACACACCATGTTAGCCAAGGTGGTCTTTCCGCATCCTGGAGGAGCTGAAAGCACGACCACTGTTGGCAAGACATCATTGTCTTTTAGCAACATCACCTTCAACTCCTCAAGTGGCAAATCTAACCCAAGAACAAGTTCTGGAATTTCACCAACATAGGCAGAGCCTATATACTTCCTACTCGAACATGAACTGCTACAGGTCACACTCATAGAATCAATTTTCTCAAAAACATCGTGCAAGATTTCTCCTTTAACTACATCCAACTTCACACTTACATCACTCACTCCTTTTGATACCTGTCTTATACTCCTAACTTGGTGAGCCTGCACATTAATCTGAAAGAACCTAGTCAACTCCTGATCGAAACTCTGAAGCTTCTTTGAGTAAACATACTTCTTGTAAAGATTCCATGACTTTATCTTCGAACACAAGAGAATCAGCTCAGTCCCCTTTTTCATCTCATCTGCGAAAAAATCAAGCTCTGTTTGCGGACGTTCTAGGATCTCTTCCAACTTTTTGGCATCCTTGAAAATTAGATCTATGGCATCTATAGTGGCTTTTAGGCGCTTGAAGGTGGACTTGAATCTAGCAATTGTCTTCACTACCTTAATAAATGCCTTCTCTAAATCCGTAAAAGCTACTCCAATAACACCCCCACCAATTAGATCCATTTTGCACTCTATACACTGCTCAAATTTAATAAGCCCTCCCCCCTCCAAAACCAACTACCCAACAATGGATTCCACTACTTCGAGAAAAAGATCAAGAAGCATTGAATCAACTTCTAATGTGAAGTTTATACGTGAGCTCGCTCGGGTGCGCGCACACTACTTAGCAATCAATTCTACTTCTACTCTGTAGTGTATACACTACAAAAATTCCCCACACACATATGCACACACTATTCATCAACAAGTTCCATTTCTACTCTATAGTCTCTACATAAGCAGAATTTACCAAACACGAGCGAGATCAAACACACACACACACACACTAATCAGCAATCGAAACCATTTCAACTATGCAAGATAGTTTATACACTACTATAATTTACCCCACACATTACTCAGCAATGAAATTCATTTCTACTCTTTAGTTTGTTTGAACACTTCCAGAACTTAAAAGACACACACACAGCAATCATAAAAAACACTCACAGTTGAAGTTGATTGATCAATAAATTAAGAAGCAATGAGATACTAAAATTTGAAGTCTTCTCTTGCACTCTGTGACAGTCAACCCTGGTCTGTGTGAACTTTCCTGGTGTATAAGATGAAAATGCATTCTGCTTTCTCTATCACTTTTGTAATAAACTATAAAAATCAGTCCAACGTTGGCGTTGGATGTCACTAAAACAAATTAGAGTTTAGTATGTTACTTTCATTTGTTCTTTATTATAGTTTAATACTACAATTATTATGTAAAGTTAGCTAAATAATTATCAACTTCTGTACCAACCGGGTGGATTTAAAATAAATTGGTTAAATACATCCCATTTCGTGAAATCCGACCACAGACACATTTTTAAATTAAATTCGAGTTTTCCCAGATCGAACCAACCTAATTCTGACACCATGATAAAATATATAGAGAAGAAAAAAAAAATAGAATTGAAGTATAGAGAGAAGGAAGAAAAATATTATATTATAATGAAACTTGTTAAGGGGCTTATATAGCCAATAACTAAATAATAATAAAAGAAGATTAACGAAACTATCCAATAATAATATTATACATGTTAACATGACATACGCGTACCAAGTATGGTAGGGTTGGTAGTTCGTTGGAGAGTTGAAGGTGCTCTGAATTTCAGAACGTGTTTTCGCACACTAGCCAGCCACTTGTTAATAAAATAGTACCAAGTTTACAAGTCTTTCTATCTGCAAATCAACAAGACAACAATCCAGATTCCAAACTAAGCAAAAGTTTATTTAATCTTTTTGATTGTTTTTGTAATATTTTTGAAGATATGAGTCTTGGGGTTAGTGAAGAGCTTATGAAGAAAGCTTGTGAATTATCAATGAAAGCTCATGAATGTTGTGATGAATCCAAGCAGTACATTTACGATGAATGTCAACTTGACTCAATCCCAGCAGCCGTGTTTTCGTTTGCTGGAGCTTGGTCCGTGAGTGAGTGGTTTGCGGGATCTTGTTCTAGTTACGGAGAAACAAAGATTGATCTTGGTTTGTTTCCGTCTCTTAAAAGCATTGGAAGCCAAGAATCTGCGCTTGTTAATGCAGCATTTCTCTCTAGATTTAAAGCTATTTTCGAAACTTCTTCTCTTGCAGTTGAGGTAACTTAATTAATAATTATAGATTGTTTCCTTAAATTTGCATGATTTCTGATTTGTGCGTGTGTCTGATATGTTGGAAATATTTTGGAATATGT
The DNA here is from genome assembly GCA_003724115.2 of Anethum foeniculum. NCBI lineage: Eukaryota > Viridiplantae > Streptophyta > Magnoliopsida > Apiales > Apiaceae > Anethum > Anethum foeniculum. The sequence goes on from PHNY01084380.1 coordinate 14,082, forward strand.
TAGAAAATAGAAACTTTTGAGGTTGTCATCAATATGTTGCTAAGTCATACTTTTTTTTGGTGAAGAATTCAGTTTAAAATTGTAGAGAAATTGTCGTGATATGTTTATGTAATATTCAGGTAGATGGAGCTCTTAAAGAAGGGAAACAAGTAGTGTTTGCAGGACATGGCTTAGGTGGTCCAATGGCCATTTTTGCAGCACTTTGGTTTCTGGAAAAATATACCAGAGTAGACTGCATTGCTATTCCTAGATGTGTGACTTTCGGATCACCGTTAGTTGGTAATCGTATTTTTCCTCATGCTATTAGGCGTGAAAATTGGAGCCAATACTTTATTCATTTTGTAATCAAGGATGACATTGTTCCTTGCATAATGTTTGCTCCTTATTTGTCTGTTGAGAAACAGCTACAAAAAGTTCTTGACTTTCTAAATCCTAGATCAGCATTATACAAGGATTCTTATATATGCATGTCTAGTGAGGCATCATCTTTTGTTGAGAATGTTTTGACAAATTTATCGTCCGTAGCAAGCTATGTTGCATGTAACCTCACGGGAGGCAAAAATTTGCTGGTGGATAAGTTTTCTAGCTTTGTAGAACTTAGTCCTTACAGACCTTTTGGAACATATATATTTGGCACTAATAATAAAAGAATGGTTGTGGAGAGGAATTCAGATGCTGTTATACAGTTATTATTTCATTCTTCAACACTGCAATCTAGAGATGAAGGTACCGAGTTTGCAGGTCCAATCTTAGAAAAAAATCTGGTCTACAATGACATATTCCAACGAAGCGTGGAGGAAGAAAGTTGTATTTATTTGGATAATGCATCTGTTGAATTTATGAAGGCAGAAAAGATGACACTTGATGACCTTGGCTTGGTCAGTACACACTTTCTCGTTGCTTGCTTTTGCTCTTCTACTTGATCTTCGTGTGTTTTGGGGGGGTTCTATATATCTTGTCTATCATTTTCTCCCCAGTTAGTGTCACAACTTGTAGATGCAAATACCTTGTTATATTTTGTTTGCAAAATATTTTAAGAACACTTGTATAACTATATTCCGAAGTGAAAGGACTATGTAGAGCTAATAGATTTGGCTTTGTCTTGAAAGTGCAGAGCTTGAGAGCAAAGCTTTGCCTCCTAGCAGCAGTAGAGTTCGAGCAGCAAAAGTTGAGTAATGAGAAAAAAATAGATAAAGAAGAAATTAGAGCGAAACTGAATTGGTTGCAAGAATACCGCATGAACTGTGAGGTTCGTAAGGAGTGTCGTTATGATGCATTCAAGATCAAAGCAAATGAAGACGACTTTAGTGCTGAGGTGGTAGGCCTGCAACTAGGAGGTATCTGGAAAGAAATAATGGAAATGTTAAAAATAAATCAACTCCCAGACGAATTTGAGGTAAATAAGGACTGGATAGAGTTGGGAACTACTCATAGACGACTGTATGAGCCTATTGCAATTGGAAACTACTACGGACGTGGATTGAACGACGACGCAGGACCTTACATGGTAAGGGGAAGGTCTAATGTCTTTAAGAATACTCAAAGATGGTTGGAGCACAAGGAAAAGTTGCCAATGGAATCAAATTCAGAATCATGTTTTTGGGCTGAGGTAGAGGAGTTATCGATTCTTGGTAAAAAGAAGTCATATGATGGTTTGAAGGAAAGGATTACAAATTTGGAGAGACAGATTTTGCATTGGCATGAGGCTGGAGTGTTGGAGGATGGAGTGTGTTTTGATAAGTCTACGTTTACCGAATGGTGGAACACTCTTCCTCAACAACATAAATACGAGTCATGCATTCGAGGGTTGTTTGGAAAGAAGACATAAGAACTTCTGGTTTCTATATAAATTAGATCTCTGAATTGACGCCAAACGTATTCACTCAAGCTTATGTGATTGTAGGTGCATTAGTATGATGTTTACTTCTATATTATGTTTCTTTTGAGTAATTTAGAATGGACATTTAAAACAATATATTGCAGTTCAAAGTTTTTGGACAATAAGCAAGTTTTTAGAACATAGAATCCAAAATCAGTAGAGGTTTATTGATTTCAGTTGTCTACAACTCTGGAATAAAGTAACTTGATTTAAAGTCATTCACTTGTAATTTTATTGACTGAAGCAGGAATTCCTCCGGTTTTACCATGCCCTTCTCCTTGGTCCTCATCCAGAGCATCTAGACTGGTTTCCAGATTGTTTAGTACTCATAAACTGTTAGAATCAAATAAACTAGATCTCCCTTTTGACCATTTGTTTAGTGTCGTTTTCCAGGTAACCTCAGGCTTGCCTCGGAGTGAAAGGCCAACCACGTTCAGGGCCCGTGGGAATCCATTGCAAGCTTTAACTACCTGTAAGAAATTCAACCAGATCCAAATAGGCAAGTTATTCAGAATAAGATCATCATTAACTATCAAATACTAGTAAATGTTTAGTCACTGTCATGTATATAAAAAGTACGAGTTGTTCTTTTTATGAACCCAATTACTCTACAATTTCCAGTTCAGATGGTTCCTGATGATTTTGTGTGATCAAGGAGTAAAATTCTAAGATTTAATTCAGGAAATAAATATATTATGCAGGAAAATTCGCAGCCATCACATCATTGCTACACAAGTATCGAGAAGATGCACAGATAGAGAATCGATATCATCTTCATGAATACACAAACACATTCAGAGCTGATCACAAGTTTTTGATTCGAACCTCATTCACAGTTTTATCTGAAATTTTGGGGTATTCGCTCCCAGACGGAAACGCTGAGTGGCAGAAAAGTTCTTTGGCATCTTGATCTTTTAACAATTTCAGCTTATATACCAAATGAAGATCGGAAGCGAATCTCGATGTAACTAAAATCTTGTACTCTGGGATTTCCTTGAACCTGAAGTTCTGCACAAATGCTTCAAGTCCTGGTGACCACACATCATCCAACACCAAGAGTATAGGATTGTTATCTGGCCCTCCTCCTATCTGCTTCAATAACTGTCCCAATTGGTTGATTGCATCTTCGTCACTTTGAAATTTCAGCAAATCATCAAGACATCCCTTTTGTCTAAATATTGTCTTTACAGCAATTTGAATGTTGACTGCTTTTGAGACGGTAACAAAGAAAATGTTCTCCTTAAACTTTCCTACATGTCAAAAATCGTTAAAAGATAAGCATGAGAATGGCAAAGGTATTTTCCAATATCAAACTATAAGTAGGAATTGATAAGAAAAGAGCATACCTTTGATTGTAGAATCAACACACACCATGTTAGCCAAGGTGGTCTTTCCGCATCCTGGAGGAGCTGAAAGCACGACCACTGTTGGTAAGACATCATTGTCTTTTAGCAACATCACCTTCAATTCCTCAAGTGGCAAATCTAACCCAAGCACAAGTTCTGGAATTTCACCAGCATAAGCAGAGCCTATATACTTCCTACTCGAATGTGAACTGCTGCAGGTTACACTCATAGAATCAATTTTCTCAAAAACTTCGTGCAAGATTTCTGCTTTAACTACATCCAACTTCACACTTACATCACTCACTCCTTTTGATACCTGTCTTATACTCCGAACTTGGTGAGCCTGCACATTAATCTGAAAGAACCTAGTTAACTCCCGATTAAAACTCTGAAGCTTCTTCGAGTAAACATACTTCTTGTAAAGATTCCATGACTTTATCTTCGAACACAAGAGAATGAGGTCTGTCCCCTTCTTTAACTCCTTTTCGAAGAAATCAAGCTCTGTTTGCGGACGTTTCAGGATTTCTTCCAACTTTCTAATGTCCGTGAAAATTAAATGTATGGCGTCCATAGTGGTTTTGAGGCGCTTGAAGGTGGACTTGAATTTAGAAATTGTTTTGATCACCTCAAAAAATGCCTTCTGTAATTCCGAAAAAGCTACTCCTACAGCACCCCCAGCTACTAGATCCATATCTCTACACTCTACTCAAATTTACCACATACACTAATGGTATAGTTCAAACTCCCAGAATCTCTCTCTCTCTCTCTCTCTCTCTCACTCACTCACTCATGCACAAAGACAGACACCCTACTGAGCAATCAAATACATTTCTACTCAATATGAAGTAATTTACCACACACATAAACTACTAAGCATTGAAATCTATATCTACTCTATAGTCAACAGTACCAGAATTTCCTCACTTTTACACACAATGCTCAGCAGTCAAATTCATTTCTACTCTACAAGTAATAAATCTGATTATGAAGAAGCAGGTGAATCTTCTTTCCATTTAAAGTCAAGTTCCAAGTCATCATTCATTTCATAGGAACCTTCACAGTGTGAAATGTGAGACTTCATTCTGCTTTTTTAATCAACTTTATTAGCTGCATGTGTATTAATATAAATCACCTTGTTAATGTCAATAAAATACTGTATTTGTTGATAGCTCCCTTTGTGTATTTTTTAAACAACTGATCTTTAACAAGAACTAGATTCCTCCATTATACAATAATTGTAGCATTAGTTACATTTACTATAAAACATTTTAACAAATACATTTTCAAGAAAAGCAAAACGGTAATTTTTTCTTTTTATCAGAAAAATTGTGAGCTTATCAAACTTGTGAATATGAGTTTTGAGATTAGTGAAGAAAGCTTCTGAATTATCAAATGAAAGCTCATGATTTTTTGATGAATCCAGTCAGTAAAATTACGAGAAATGTAACCTTAGCTCGCCAGCTGCAGCCCTTTTTTTCCTTCCCTGGACCTTGGTCAGTGAGTGATTGGTTTGCGAGAACTTGTCCAATTTATGGAGTAACAAAGATTGATCTTCAACAGTTTGAACCTTCACCGATTTGACTTTGTGCGCTTATTTTAAAGTTCTTTGACCACGTACTTACAATAATTATTTTTAAAATTTTATTTTTATAAATTGGGGACATGGACCCTTCTGAACCTCCTAGATCCGTCACTGCTGGTGGTCCAATGGCCATTTTCGCTACACTTTGATTTTTAGAAAAATTTACGAGAATAGACTGCATTGCACCTCCTAGATGTGTGACTTTCGGGTCCCCTTTAGATGGTAATCGCATTTTTTCTCATGCTATTAGGCGAGAAAATTGGAGTCCATATTCCATTCATTTTGATTATCAGGCATGGCATTTTTCCTTGCATAATGTAGGCTCCTTATTTGTCTATTGAGAGAGAGCTACAAGTACTATTCAGGATGCCTCACACCCTTGTAAAATGGATACTTGACAAAGCTTTCAAAATCAAAAGATGTACATTTAGTTGTCTGCAACTCTGGATTTAATCCAGCTTCTTTTTTGAGAGATACAATAATAGTTAGGGTACTGCTAAAAACTACTCCTAAGTGAAAAAAATGGAAGAACTTCTTTGTAGCTAGTTGCGATAAGACAACACCAAATGTGAATTTTTGATTCAGATCTAAACATTAACTTTTGTCAAGTACTATAAATTAAAGAAGACCAAATTGACATGATGCGATGACCAAGCACGGTAGAGTAGGTAACTCGTGGGAGATTTTGATTTAAATTTGGTCTAAATTTCAAGACGTGTTTTCAGACACTGGCCACTTGTTAATAAAATAGTATTACAAGTCTTTCTATCTGCAGCTCACTGTGTCCTAATCAACTGACTTTCAATCAAGCGTTGATTCCACTATTTAATCATCTCTATAGATATCCAGAAGGGTATATTTTCTTTTTTAAGACGAATATTAAACTTATTGAACATATCTGAAAATATGAGTCTTGGGGTTAGTGAAGAGGTTATTAAGAAAGCTTGTGAATTGTCAATGAAAGCTCACGAGTGCTGTGATGTATCGAAGCAGTACATGTACTATGAATGTCAACTTGACTCAATGGCAGCAGCCGTGTTTTCGTTTGCTGGAGCTTGGTCCGTGAGTGATTGGTTTGCGGGATCTGGTTCTAGTTACGGAGAAACAAAGATTGATCTTGGTTTGTTTCCGTCTCTTAAAAGCATTGGAATTCAAGAACCTGCGCTTGTTAATGCAGCATTTCTCTCTAGATTTAAAGCTATTTACGGAACTTGTTCTCTTGCAGTTGAGGTAACTTACTTAATCTAGATGATGATCTTTTTGATCTCTTTTAAATGTTGCAGGCTTTTGAGTAGATGTCTTGTTGGTTGAATTTCCAGCTCTCAGTTCTGTTTAGTTCCTTCTAGGTCTTCTACTAGTTATGTTTAGCAGTTGTTCAGTTATTTTCTTAGTATCAGGTCCATGTTTAGTTGTTAAGCGTTTAGCTGTGCTGGAAATGTTTACATGATCTTTGGTTTGCGCCATGTGTATTGGAAATGTTTTGGAAATTTGAAAATAGAAACAAGTTCAATTTGTCAATATATTTCAACGTTTTGTTTTTGGTGATAATTTCAGTTTGAGATTGTAAAGAAATTGTCATCATACATCTATATGATATGTGCGCGCACACACATTAATTTCAGGTAGATGGAGCTGTTAAAGAAGGGAAACAAGTAGTGTTTGCAGGACATGGCTTAGGTGGTCCAGTGGCCATACTCGCAACGCTTTGGTTTTTGGAAAAATATACAAGAATAGACTGCATAGCAACTCCTAGATGTGTGACTTTTGGGTCCCCGTTAGTTGGTAATCACATATTCCCTTATGCTATCAGGCGTGAAAATTGGAGTCAATACTTCATTCATTTTGTAATTAGGCATGACATTGTTCCTTGCATAATGTTTGCTCCTTATGTGTCTCTTGAGAGAGAGCTGCAAAATGTTCTTGACTTTTTAAATCCGAGATCTGTACTATACAAGCATTCTTCTATATACATGTCTTCTGAGGCATCATCTTTTATCGAGAATGTTTTGACAAATTTATCGTCCGTAGCAAGCTATGCTGCATGTAACCTCACGGGATGCAAAAATTCGCTGGTGGATAATTTTTCTAGCTTTATGGAACTTAGTCCTTACAGACCTTTTGGAATATATGTATTTTGCACTAATAATAAAAGAATGGTTGTGGAGAGGAATTCAGATGTTGTTCTACAGTTGTTATTTCATTCTTCAACACTGCAATCTAGAGATGAAGGTGCCAAGTTTGCAGGTCCAATCTTAGAAAAAAGTTTGGTCTACAATGACATATTCCAACAAAGTGTAGGGGAAGAAAGTTGTATTTATCTGGATAATGCATCTGTTCAATTTATGGAGACAGAGAAGATGACACTTGATGAATTTGGCCTGGTCAGTACGCTCTTTCTTGTTATGTTACAGCTTATAGATGCAAATACCTTGTTATATTTGTTTGCAAAATATGATAAGAACACTTTTATAACTGAAGTGAAAGGACCATGTATGATGAGCTAACAGCATTGTCTTGAAAGTGCAGAGCTTGAGAGCAAAGCTTTGCCTCCTAGCAGCAATAGAGTTCGAGGAGCAAAAGTTAAGGAGTGAAAAAAATATAGATAAAGAAGAAATTATAGCGAAACTGAATTTGTTGCAAGAATACCGCAGGAACTGTGAGATTCGTAAGGAGTGTCGTTATGATACATTCAAGATCAAAGCAAATGAAGACGACTTTCATGCTGGGGTGGTAAGCCTGCAACTAGGAGGATTGTGGAATGATATAATGGAAATGTTAAATATGAATCAACTCCCGGACGAATTTGAGGGAAGTAAGGAGTGGATAGAGTTGGGAACCATGCACAGACGACTGGATGAACCTATTGCAATTGGAAGCTACTATTCACGTGGATTGAACGATGACGCGGGACCTTTTATGATAAGGGGAAGGTCTACTGTCTTTAAGTATACTCAAAGATGGTTGGAGCAGAAGGAAAAGTTGCCAGTGGAATCAATTTCAGAGTCATGTTTTTGGGCTGAGGTAGAGGAGCTAATGATTCTTGGTAGAAAGAAGTCATATGATGATTTGAAGGAAAGGATTACAAGTTTGGAGAGACAGATTTTGCATTGGCATGAGGCTGGAGTGTTGGAGGATGGAGCGTGTTGTGATAAGTCTACATTGACCAAGTGGTGGAACACTCTTCCACAACAACATAAAAACGAGTCATGCATTCGAGGGTTGTTTGGAAAGAAGACATAAGAACTTCTGGTTTCTATACGAGTTAGGAATCTGAATCAGAGACCAAAAGTATCCACTCTAGCTTATGATTGTAGGTGCATTACTATGACGCTTACTTCTATAATATGATTCTTGATTTTAGTTGTCTACACTCTGGAATTTATTCAGCTTCTTTTTCAAGAATTTACAGTAATAGTTTTTGAATTATTGTAGTACGGAACTCTACTTTGAAGTAGAAGAACTAAACGAACTTGTTTATAATACTGATACCGACAATGCAAAATGTGAATTATAGTGCCGGTTTGGGAAATCTTAAAATAAGTAACTTACGATTTATAATGAATAAGTGACTTATAAGTAGTAAGTAGATAAATACTTATAAGTTATATAAGTGTTTGGTATATTTCAGAATTTTTTTTTACTTAAATGAACTAAAATAAATAATTTTTAAATATGATTATCTTGGTTCGTGAATTATAAGTTAGATTAACATTTTAAAACGTATATTAAAAACTAAAATTAATAAAAAAAACGAAAATTTAAAATAAGTTGAAAAAAAGTATGTCATTACCAACATTCAACTTATCATCTTATCCAGACACAATATCTTGAGTACCTATGAAATTCGACTTATAAGTTGGACTAACAAACACTTGTCGATAAGTACTTACGGGCTTATGAGCCAATAAGTTGACTTAATGGAGAAGCCAAACAGGCCAATAATCTTATATTCAGAAACAAAGCAAATAAACTAACTTAAACATACAATGCAGTTAAGACTGATAAACCGTTTGCCAAACTGGCCTTTAAGCTTCAAGCATATGTCTCCGTCTGTGTCAATGAAGTAACAGGGGAGGCATCAATGAGGAACCTTGTTGTTGGCTTGTTGCTGCAAAGCCTTTTCACACTACTGGTCTGCAGGTGGTAGTGGTACTAAAAGTATATTCCTTACTTACGGCTTCAGTTCTGTTTTTATTCAAATTAACCAGACATAGATGCCACCTTTTCTGTATACAATAACACAAATTAACAAACCCAAGGTATATTATTCTTTCAAGAATATTTTGAACTCATCAAACACTTTTGAAAAATAGTGTAGAGCTCATCAAGAAAGCTTGTGAACTTTTAATCAAAGCTCATGCGAGCTTGTGATGGAATTCACTCCCTCTTAAACACAAGTCAGAACCATGCATTTGGGGTTGGTTTTATAGGAAAAATATAGCCATTAAAAGGGGCGGAACCAAAATTATAATACAGAAGGTGTCAAGTGTCTAGCATTAACAATGTGAATTTTTTGTTGTCAAAAGTAAATTACAAAGCTGAAGTTTAGCCCCAACCAACAAATCTACTTGTGATAAATAAATTTTTAGAGCATGTTTTTGTTGGCATAATAGTAAGTTTTGGGAGCTGATACGTGCACACCCTCATCTACATGTGCACACCCTTTTTGTTTATGTTAAGACCAAAATACCCTTGTTTGCATATTTAATTTTAACCTATTTTAATGTTGAAATATGATATTTTGGTCCTATTTTATTAAGGAGGGTGTGCACATGTAGAGGAGGGTG
>PHNY01084383.1:34508-45888 GCA_003724115.2 Anethum foeniculum
AATGTAGGTTGGATTGCTCGAGATTTGATTCTAATACTTTTTGGATTAAAGAATTTAAATATTCTATGTGTTAAGCGATCTGAAAACAAATCGGCTATATGTTTAGCTCGTTTTTTGTTTCTTAATCAGGTTATAATTGACAATTCGAGGGTTTGTCTCGGCTAGGTTTTAGTTATTTATTAAATTCTCCGTTTTCATAAAAAAAAAAAAAGCAAGAAATAAATTGAAGATAAAAATTAATAAGATTTTTAGTTTCGACTGAGTTAAGCAAGAAATAAATTGAAAAATTATTAACTTATAAATTACTTATAAAATCAAGCACCGCCTAAATTATTCAAACCAGCTCAAATTTTAACTTATTCATATCGATTCTGTTTCAAAAAAAAATAAAAATAAGTCGATTCTTCATGGCTAAAGGACCCGCCAATCGAGTAGTTCAATAGCTCCACATGCTTCGATAATTTCCCAGTCGATCCGATAAATAAGCTTTTTTGGGTTTACATATGCCGACTCTTTTATTTGTACTTGTTTCTGGGAAACCACATTGATACTTGTATCAAAGCATCCCAGCCATTTTTTATTTTATTTTTAAAAAGAAATTGTATTAGTAACTTCTTTTGTTACATTGTGTGAACAGTGGCTCCCTGATAAACCTTTTAAATTTTGCCTAGCCAGGCAGAGGGGCGCCTAATCAGAAAATCAACTTAATGGGGTCAAAACTTTAAAAAAAATCCGATAATTTTGAATTTTAGTGTATAAATTTAGTTTCAGTGGGATCAAAATATTAATTTTATGTATAAATTTTGATTAAAATATATTTGATATGATAAAATTTATACACGAATTTAAGTTAAGTGGGGTAAATTGACCCCACTGGCTACATGTAGGCTAGCCCCTGGCTATGCACGTATAATCTACTACTGCTTGACACATAACTCCTGTATGATTTTAGTTTCTATATAAACAGATTTAGTCATTTACATTGTTGGATTGTTATGTCAATGTTTTATGTAATGGGGATTGCTAATATTTTATTTTTGTTCATCAATAGGTTTATTGTTTATTTGGAGAAAGACACAGCTACATGCAGTTGAGGTTCGTATTTTGTGGTTTCTTGTTTCTGAACATAGAGGTTTTGTGCATTAGACCTATCTAAGAACATGTTTATTAAGAATGAAGAACTTGACTTTTGAATAAGTGAGCTGTGCATCTGCTGCTCGACCATGTGCTCGACTCATATAAATAGGTTTCGTCTAGTCTAAACTTTGATTCCTACTGAGAAAGGTTAGTGAGAAATTTGAGGCATTGGCAGATTGGCTTGGGCAGGAAGCTGGTGATGATGACATTGGTTTTTCTTTGGTTTGCCTTCGTTGTCTGTTAACTTTTAATATGAGAATGCCGGTTGGAGAATCTGAGGCTTTTTTATGGAAGTTGAGCATATTGAAGAGGAAAGTTTAGGTAAGGCTGGGATAGGAGTCTTTTTGAAAAAAAAATCGAAATGATCACCCCAGAGATCCTGAAATTGAAAAGATGGCAGCTACAACGAAATGCCAACAACATTCAGTGTAGAATGCATTTTAAAAGCTGTGAAATTGGCTGATAAATTCGAAAACTTTGTAATGGAAGAGGTGGGAATCCTTTGTGAGTTTTGAGTTTGATCGAGGCTTGGCAAACATAGGACAGAAAAGCTTCAAGATGATATCCCATCTTTCAGATGGAAGCAACGTAGAGCTTCTTTAAGCAAGTCATGTTTCTGTGTTCCATAGTTCTCCATTAGCACTTAGTGGTGCAGGTACCAGCTTCATCTGTGCTCGCGACAGCGACAATATAATTTTGCAAGCTCATCAAAAGTCTGATGTGAATGCACGTCTGTATCTGTTGATTCTAAGAAAGGAATGTGCAAACTATTACATTAGTTACGAGAATGCGAGAGTGGCAAAAGAATGCCTGCACAGAGTTCATGTTTCATCCTAATATTTGATGAACAGGTACAGAGTGAGTCACTCACTGCTTAGGCTCTTTCAAATTTCCTTGAATCAAGATGTTCACTTCACTGAAAATTTAGTTGCTTAACTTGCTTATCTAGTTTATTATGTTGGGGCAAAGGCTTATAATTCTTTGAAATTATTTCGGGTGATGCTTAGTTGGCACAATAAGTAAATTCAATTATTAAAGCCCAATAAATTATATTTTTTCTGAAGACTGGTGAGTTAAATTTTCTAAAGCTTATTATTAATGTCCACATTATCTACTTCCTCTACTTCTGGAGGTCAATGAATGTGTATAACTTGTGAGTTTGAGAGCTGTGATTAGTAAAAAAAAAAAAATTGAAAGATTTTTATATATAATAAACTGAAATTATGCTATAGCTTTTTAAATAAACCTTAGTTGGTTAGAGTATAGGTCTAATAGTAGTGCTACATGCATAAAATTTGGTACACAATATATTTACAAAATGATGTGGCATATGAGTTGTCTTATTTTGATTTGATTATTAATGTGAATGCAGGGGACATTCCAATCAATGTTTGTCATTTGAATACAATTTTGTAGACCTTGCATTATTCGTCTAATAAACCTGGGGTCGAGAGCTCAAGCCTCTCTGAGACAATTCAACTCCTCTTTTTTTGTTCAATAAATAATTTTAAGAACCAACAATCTATTGGTCATTTGGTCTCTTACAGCACAAGTTGTTATTGCGGCAAGATCAAATATTTAGGACCATCAATTGTAACCTACTAATAAACCAAACATTAGGAGTTTTGATTGTTTAAATACAAATATCAGCATATTTCCAGATAATTATATCATACTCAAGTTCAACTCTCCCCTCACTCGAGCTGAAAACACCAACAGACAAACAGAAAAAACTAAAGGTGTTTAGCAAAAAAAAAACAAAAACCCTAAAGGTAATTAAGAAGTTAAACATTGTAGTGCAGAAGAAAGATTGGAAATTTTAGAAGGTACCGATCGATATAGTCGAAGGAGACACTTAAAATTGTGTTTACAAACTGTGGCAAGGTTGATACTTACATGATTGTCTTTGCTGATGATGGTATGCATGGCAAAAAAATGTATATACACATATATTTGTACACAGCAACACCATGGCATTCGCTTATTTGAAAAGTAAGGCAAATTAGTAGATTTTCCAACAATCAACTGAAACATGCAGTTTCATTCCATTACAATCACATAGATAGTACTTTAATCACTCTGAAACTTATGCCATTTTTATTGTTCTTGTAAAATGGACCTATGTTTTTATATAGGTCTTTACTGAAAAAATGAATACGCGCAAGATATTCACAGATGATAACACCGTCGAGATATCACCAGAAGTTGTTTTGCATCTTCTTACTAGTTCAGTTGCTGCTATAATTTTAACTGTCTTTAGGTATTATTACTTATTTTCTCCTCCCAGATTGGACATAAATTATGTATGTTGCAAACTGACAATACCAAGCTTTTAGTTTGATGATCTAAGGTGGCATGATTCATGATATATGATACGAATTTTCCTGTGCGCTTTCAGGCAGGTAGTACCCAGATTTGTCTAGGACGTCAAGCGTTGAGCACTCCCTTCAGACGACATTAACCTCCCTTCCTCTTATGTACACATGTTTGTAGACTGATACATTAACTGCAACTACACAAAGGATATAACGGCTAAATATATGTCAGCATTGCGATTTTACGTACCAATATGTTATCTTATAATTTTGCAACCTTATCTTAACTCTGTGTCGTTTATTCTTTCTGCCCTTATTTCCCTTTTTTAATCGAATTCTCAGTTTTACTTTGTTGTCTAAACACGAAATGCATTTGAATACATGAAATTGTGCTAGTCAATCAACTGTTATCATAATAATCGAAACTCTTTGTCATGTAACAAGTAATTTGCAGTGCTAAACTTTCTGTCTGTATTTGAATATTAAGACTGGAGTAATCGACTTGACTTTGTTAGCCAAATTTCCAGCTGAATGTTGCATTTATCAGGCTGATTAACTATATCAGTATTTTAAACAAGATTTCAAAGGATTAGTTCCGGGGGAGGGGGGCGGTGGCTGTTTGTTTAGAGGTGTCCCTACATTATCTGGTGTGTAGTTAATGGACAAGGTATTACTAATGAAATTATTGAGGTACAAGTAGACACAAGGAAGACCGTAGAAGGTAGTCTGTTTCTTCCAATCAAGCGAAAAAGAGGCTTTGTTTTTAGTGATTTCCATTATCTTTGTGATGGCAACAGCACAAGTCGAAAAAGCACAGAGGTGTGTCATTTTTTCAAAATGCATAAAAAATGTGGAAATGCAGAGCTCATTTTCTCGAGTTGCATCATTTTAGACACTTGCCCCTTATCTCCGTTTCTTATGTCTTATTTTCCGTCATTTTTACCTGAATTTGCAGACACGGTTTTGTAATGTGGTATCATAGACCAGAGTCCTAGAGTAAACGAGGACCAAAACCGATCAAGATTAATATAGAACACGAGAGACGGGTGCCTCTAGGCGTATCTTATCTATGTGCAGAAAATTTTACACAGATAGGAATATAGGAGAGTGAGTATTAAGATTAGAAAAAGTGTCTACCAATAGCTCTGTGGTCCTTTACTGTCTCTACTCCAGCAAAGTTTCTTCAAAAAATCCAATATAGAGAGTGACTGTATGGCATGAAAGTGGGTCAAGTTTTGACAAAAGGCAAAAAGTGCATCAGTTGAATAATATGATTCTTTGTGGGCTCATTTTTTGGATAATACTAGCTGGTTAAATCTATTGATATCTTCACATTTACATTTTGTTGGACATGAAAAGGAAAGTTATTTGTTGGTTTATCAAACACATATTTCACATTTTGGTTATCAACTCTTCTTCTACTCTCTACCATGCAATCCTTTAAAAGCTTCAAACTTTCATATCCTACTTCAGTGGTCCAACCCTCAAAGAGATATAAAAATAGAGGCGGAATCATGAATTAAAATGAATTAAAGCTAATGTTAAACGTTTTTAAAAAATACTGCAGGGCGGAATTATTAAATTTTATTTTTTCCATTGATAAGTCGGGACTAGAGCGAGCTCAGCCTCAGCCTAACTCCGCAACGGTAGAGATATATGCATCAAGTTTAAGCAAAATGAGTGTGCTTATACAGAATTGTATCCTCCACACAAGAAGATGTGAAGAAAAATGCATATACGTAGTAACATAGGAAGCAAATATTGAAGGGTACAGGAGACTTGTCTTATTGTTTCACAAGTCACTATTTCTTACAATTGATGAAAGGAATGTGACAAAAATCATTAATAGATATGTCATTAAGTGGCAAAGAGGCAGAAGAGAACAACAGTTTTAGAACTACCCAGAAGCTGAACAAATACTTGACCACTTGACTTGTAAAATTTCTTCACTGCTAAAGAATCTCCCATGCCACCATGCAAACCAAATTTTTAAATATAAAAAAAACACGAACTCTCGACCCTTTTTTGCCGATTTTTTTAGTATGATATTTTCAAATTATAGCACGAAAACATCAAAATTTACGAATCAGAGATATAAAAAGGACTGTATTTAAATTTTAGTAATGGGACTATGGTACCTTGAGAAGCTGCATTGTGCCAATTCTTGTCTGTACAATATCAGTTCTTTAATAATTACATATGCATTGTTATTGTTCGCATATACTTTTGCAGCTTTGCATGGATGCTACTAAGATTCTCCTAACAGAAGAATTTAAATTCTGCATCTTGATGATCTTACATTTGTTATCAACAATATTCATGTCTAGCTACCTTTTTGTATTAAAGTTTTAGTTATTTGAATATCTAGTTGCTACTTTACGGATCAGTTTTTTGTATTGAGACATAAAGATATATGTGTAGACAATCCGCATTTAGAATTAGGTGGGGCTGAAATTTTTACTGATTTTTAACGACGAAACAAGACTTAAAACTGAAAAGCGCATTAATTTCTCTTATTCGGCAGGATTTCAGCCTAGGTTAATCCTGCACTGATATCGACTGTGTGTGTATACATTTCATATGAATTATTGTACACTTGCACAAGTGCACAATCTAGAAAGTAGTTAGGTATAGATATGGTTGATTTTTTGTATTATAATGTGTTTGTGACGAGGATTTGCCTCTGACAGATCACAGATATATTGCATAAATTAACATCACTAAGATAAACAGAAGAGACAAAGACTTGACTAGTGTATTGTTAAGTCCATAAAAAATTGTGTGTTTGCATATAATTTGGAACATATTACATCAATAATTAAAGGTGTTCATTCAGATTACTATATCCCATTTATCCGAAAGATAAAAAAATGTGGTTGTGATAATGCAATCTGATCTTTGTAAGATATGGTTGAGTCAGGTAACACTAATAGCTCCAGTTAGTTGGAGACTCTCAGATGCTTTATTTTCGTCGTTGGGCTTTGGTGCAGCTAGTTTAAGCTCGAGATCTGGATTTGAAGATGTAGAGTTCGTCTGTGAATTTTTTGATCCATACGGCCATATGGATATAGAATGATGATGAGATGCTGCAGGTTGAGAGTTGTCGGTTTCTTGGTTCCTGGTCTCGATATGATGATGTTGTTCGGATAAATTGAGGTCGATCATAGGCAGGTTGTTATCTTCACGAACATCATCAAATGAGCTCGATGAACCAAAGTACTGAGCTGCAGTTAAGCCACGTTGCTTACCATTTGAACTATTACTCTGTCATTGGAACCAAGATAATCGTATTACTTGACATATTCAATGTGCAGAGGATTAAAAAAATAAAACAATGTTGTATAAACAAGAATGGAATTAGTACTCAGGGGAGCTTAGAGTATCTACCAGGCTAAAATGCTAGAGAAATCATAAAATTCTCGTATCTAAAGGAGGTTTACCATGTCAAATAGGCTAGAACGGCGCTTTTTCTTGTCAAGAGTTGCCTGCCTGAGAAAGTGTTTTTGGGCATGACTTGCAACTTGGGTTGGAGTTCTTGTAGTAACAAACTTTCTTGAGATTCCTCTCCAATCACCCTTTCCTAGTTTTTGTAGTCCGGCTAGAAATGCCCGGTGTTCCTCTTCCGTCCATGGAACTCCTTCAAAGTTTCGCCAATCAAAATTACAAATTAGTCTAATAAATGGGAACCAAGAAAATTGTGAACAAGATTAAGGAATACAAAGCACCTTACAATGAATATGTACCAATTTAATTTTTAAAAGAAAAAACACACAACACATAAACATTGAATTGCGAAGCATGACATGTATGTGAATGTTTCATTCACTGCAGGGCCTTTCTTCCATTCTGTAAAGTAGAATGCAGAGGACATACACAATTTTATGATAAACTTATTCATAGAAACAAAATCAACAAAGTTCAGTAATGCATACCTTTCTTTCGTTCCTGAGCCCGAGCTAATAGGCCATCGGATAAATAACCGATACAATTCTGATCAGAAATTTCATTGATCGAAACTAAGGATGATGAAGATGATGGTGAGTTAGGTGATGACATCAAACAATCCATGCTAAAACTTTTCTTCATGTCAAAAGCCTGAGAAATTGCAGATGAAGAAGAACAAGAAGAAGTCATATCAACAAGTTGCACCCCAAAGAGCCTTAGTCCACCAATATTGCCAGTACTAGCCATACTAAGATTACCCTTATAGCTTATACAAGTTCTTGAATTATGGCCTATGTTCCCACAATGTGAGCACTTTCTTCCCATTTTTAATAGCACACTCACAATGCACAAGCATTAAAAGAGAGATAGAGAGAAAGAACTCAAGAAAAGAAAAGTATTGTTGTATTAATTATAAGACAAGCAAGTTATAATGGAAAGATGATGATAGATTGATAGTGTGAGGTGTGAGTAGTATGTCTAAATGTTTGTGTGCATATTTATAGACACACACGTTATATATAGCAAATGCACCTTTGTTTTATAAAAGGAGTGTTCTAAATATGCATTTGTCCATTTTTTAAGGTTAGCCTCTAAGACATTTGGACATAATCAAATCAAGTGACTTTCACTCACAATAAATTTTTTACTTAATAATTGATTTCAGTTGTGAATGTGTTGAAAAATATGTTTGTTTACCACTTCCTTTAGAATGGTAAACATGACAGTCAACAGCTTGGCCCAACTATTAACTACTAAATAACCTTCTTATCATCCAATTAGTTTCTCTCAATTGTTATCCTTCTTTACACTTCTTTCCGGCTTTCTAATGAATTTTTTCACTCTCCGTATCGATACGAAGGAGCGAGAGAAATAACGCTAGAACAATAGATCTATTTAACAATTTACATTATAAAAAAATTGCAGCTTTTTAACAAATTTTACTGTATAATTTTCTACAGTATTGCAAATTTTACGGAATTTTAGAATAAGATTAAGGCCTTCGTGTTTTTATTACCGAATATGTTTGATTTAGTTAGCGTAAGTATGGAAAATTTATTGAATTTCTGACTTGAAAGAGGGAGGTAGTCCAGTTGGTTGAAGGGAGTAGATAATTAGGAGATAGATACTTGGAAGAAGCTAGAAAAACAAGGACTTGAAATATCTTGAATAAACAAGACCCACTAGCAAAAGGAGATTCAATTATAATATCTGAATATGCTCCTCTTTCCAAGTTCCAACATTGATTGGTTTGGTTAAGTCTGGTGTTTGAGTATAGATGGGATATTTTTTGTTATTTCCACCAAGTTCTTGGAATATTTGTTTCCCTCTTAAATTGATTCTTTTTAAATTTATTTCAGCTCTTAAATTGTGACTGTCAATTTGGTTGGTTTTTGACTTTAATGGCCAATAATTGGTTGAGAAAAACTTTAGGCAAAAGAGTATGTCATGGAAT
The DNA here is from genome assembly GCA_003724115.2 of Anethum foeniculum. Lineage (NCBI taxonomy): Eukaryota > Viridiplantae > Streptophyta > Magnoliopsida > Apiales > Apiaceae > Anethum > Anethum foeniculum. The sequence continues at coordinate 43,359 of PHNY01084383.1, forward strand.
ATGATAAAAATATAGTAATCCCCCACCACAGAAAATATAACAAGAATGGACCTCATCACAAAATTAGATATAGAGTGCAGCGATTAAACAGGTTTATACAAAAGTTCGAACTTGACAAACTTATGTTATAACAATATGTTCGTGACAAATGTACATTGTAACATTAGTCGTTAAATGGTATGTTGCAACTACTGGTGCGTTAAAGACCCAAACTTTTGGAACATATATTCGTACTGTTAAATGACATTTTGCAATTGTTTGTGTGCCAAAGACCCAAACCTTTGTTATATGCTTGAGATCTTTAAGAATGTACAAGAATTCTCATGGTTGCATTGTGAAGTTATCAAACAAAAGATATGAAACTATGGAAGTATATAGTGTACTGTTGTTTTGGCCAGTATGAGTTAGAGACACTTATAACCAAAAACAGTGTTCACTTTTGCATAATAGTGACAGTAAATAGATGATATTTGTAAGTTGTAAACAGTAATAAGAGGTTTAGATATAGATAAAATTAAAGACGTGGAGTGGGATATGATATGAATAACAACACAATGGTTCAAGGAACATATTTTAGCAACTTGCATTTGTCCCATCTTATCTATGATTGATTATTTATATGCGCAGGCTGATAGACCAGCTTCTGTGCCTGTTTGGGAAATCTTATTTGTCAGAAATAAGTTACTTATTTCTGAAAAAAGTACATCAAACTGTACTTTTTTTTGAAATAAGTTACTTATTTCTGACAAGTTTTTGCATATAAGGGATACTAAATCCTACTTAAATATTTAATTCTAAAAATTAACATGTAAATATGAAAAAAAAAATTTAAAATAAGTCGATAAGTTGATAAGTGCCTGTTTGCCAAACAGGCCCTCTATAGGATAAATGGTTATGGCTATTTGCTTGTAAATAAGTTAAGTAGTTTTACTTTATCAAGCCAATTGCATAAAGTTGGGGATATTCAAACAAAGGTGCCTATTTTCATTCAAAATCAAAATCAGCAACTTGCTTCCCGTAACTATTAACAAAATATTGGTGTAATGATTAAACTCTTACTTCCGACTACTGTTTATCAAAAATATAGGTCTATTTTCATTCAAAATCGAAATCAAAATCAGCTACTTACTTCCCATAACTATTAACAAAAAATTGGTGGAATGATTAAACTCTTGTCTCCGTCTCCTTTGTCTGCGGCTACTGTATATCAAAAATATAGGTTTTGGGAACTTTTGTGCATGTGCAATTAATTAACAAAAATGAGAAAATAAGAAAACTATTACTTAACAAATATGACGGAGGAAGTATTAGATATGTTATACCCCAATTTTATTGTGCAAGTGGATCTGGTGAGTAAGTTCGCTTAAAATTTTCTAAATTTGTTATAAAACTTTTAATTTATTTAATATTCTGAATTTCTTTTAATTTTTAAAATTGTGCATTAACGAATAATTTTTCAATCTAAAATATAAATACGCCTCCACCGAAATGACATTCCAAACGCTAATAAAATAATTCACCACCTCCTGTATTTAATTATAAACTAGTCCTCAAAGCCGCGCTTTGCGGCGGCATTATGATATTTTTTCTAAATAATTTATGGGTCAATTTATAATTTAGCTAAACATTTATAAATAACTATTAAAAAATTTCATTGATTGTTTAAAATTACATGTTGTAAAATTGATTAACAGACGAATAAAACATGATCATTTTGTATATAATATTGAATATATATATATATATATATATATATATATATTTCTAACGGATAGTGTTAATCTTCTTTGGAATCACACATTTCTGAAAATCAAATATTCTACCATCAACATGTTAAATAATATATACAAAAATATTTTCGACTTAAGTTAAAAATTAAAGATTTTATAAGTAGTTTATATTGTTGATCTAAATTATAAATATAAATATTATCATGCACTACTTATTATTTATTTTTTCAAATTTAAATGTGAACTTATGTATATTCTGTAACATGATAATTAAATTTAAACAATTCATGTGATTATCTCTAATCAGCCGCTATCGTTAAATATGTTTTTCCTAATAAACCGCTTCATCGGTGTGTCTCATATCTCGCATTGATAACATACTAAATAGATTTGATCAGCTATTAAATTATATTAGTATATTGCAAAATTTATTTATACACTTTAAAATTATTTAACTACGCCACCTTATCATTATTTAAATTTATCATGATTCACATTTTAACTATTATTTATTTTTCGAATAATTATTATTCTTTTTTATAAGTTAAAAAATAAAATACATTTTAATTCCGCTTTCATACAGGAAAAAAATGTTAAAAATAACAACTTTTTGGTGATAATTAACAAAAAATAATAATATTTGGAAGAGATGACTAATTTTAATAATTGTGATATCCTCTTTTTTTTTTTTTTGCCAAGAAAGAAAATAACTTTCATTACTTCAAAACGTTCATCAATACAATAATGAACTATAGATGAGCATTACTCATCGTCCAGATACGATCAGCTATAAAACTACA
>PHNY01084447.1:8362-19675 GCA_003724115.2 Anethum foeniculum
AAATCCATTACCCTGCTTTGACATTTTCACAATTTTGCTCTGATACACCTGATTTTTCTTGAGATATCAACTTGGTGTTAGAAAAATACCATTTGATTTTGGAGTTGAGTTGATATTGAGGTAGATAGTGCCAAGCAGCACTACATGAGGAAGGAATGGTCAACCCTACAGCTCTATCTCTCAGTAAAGAAGTGGAGTATTGAAACCAAGAGACATCTGTAAGCCCATCTGTATTCTCTCAAAAGAATATGAAGCTGAAAAGGCATATAAACTGTTACTATGTGCATTCTCCCAACAGAATGTAATCTATTGAAATTCGCCTGTCAACCAGGGCATCTGAATGAGAGTCACTACCCCTTGAAAATAAATTTTTTCTATGCACAAGTGAGATTCACATACAAGGAAGGTATTGACGTAGCAATTGTTGTTAAACCATTTCAAGGTCAATGGCAATAGTTGAATTGTTGATCTTGGACCTCTTGTTCTATCTTGAGTCCATTATCTCTGATTAAGATCCTAAGATCTGGGCTTCATAGTCTTATACTCTGATCTTATGGACTTATTCTTTAATTCATGTCTTCAATGACATTAGAAGAAATCTCTGATCCCTAATGGCATATCATTGATCATTGATTATCTTACCAGAATTCAAAATCTGGAAATGATTTTGACTTTAAGTCGAAATTGCAACTTGTGAATGATGACTCAGATTTCATCTGACGAGTTTATAAGGTATTCTTCTTCATAGAAGTTGAGGGATATCAGGAATCCTGCCACTTAAAAGAATCCTAATTTCAACTCTCAGAAGGAAATTTTTTGAATCTCTTGACTGAGAGTTTCCATCCTTGAAGGTAGAAGGCAACTTTTCTATGAAAAAGATTTCCTTACAGGTACACTTGGATGTTTGGAGCTCTGAGTGGAATGAAACACTATGAGCCTGAGTGATAAACACTTGAGTGTAGAGTGAAGTGAAACACATTGTGAGATCACTGAATAGAAATCACACATTTGCACTGTGAGGAAATGGTTACTCTCTCTCTGATCTCTTCTCACTTTGGTTGATAATCCTGAGCCTTTCACATTCTTTGGAAGGATTAGCTTTATGCTCTGATACACTTTGAAGGATTACTCAACTAAGGGGGAGAAGGGGTTACAAAAATAGTAATTAGGGAGAAGGGTTACAAAAATAGTAGTCTGTTCTTCTTATCTTTCTCTTCATCTAAGGGGGAGAGATTATTATTGGTTCTAAATTCCAAATACTTTCTTTGCATTCTATGGGAAAATCTGAAGATTGAAGAAGTATTGTGGAAGGGTTCTTTATGACTCATCTAGAAGAGAAGTTCAACTTAGGGGGAGTTTCACTTGAAGGGGAGATGTAAGGAAGTTTGAAGAAACGTATATATCTGCAACTTTACATAAGGGAGAGAATAACCAGTTCTCTGTTGAAGCTGAAAGTTTATAGATAATGCAGAAGGTATAAGATAGCATTATTTACAAGTCCAGAGCTGAATGTTTAGAAGCTGATTGAAGATCTATTTTTGGAGTTAGTTGAGTTATCCTCCAAACTTGTTGCTTCTCCATTTATTATTTGACCGTCAGGTGTAACAGTCAAATAGGGGAGATTATTGAGCAAGATTGAAGCAGTATTTATTATCTCAACAATGCTGATTTGGATAACTCAACATAGAACAAGGACTTGGAAATAATACTATGTTCCACTGAAATCAGTACAGATTGAAGATTTGGTATATACATTTGGTTCTGTGAATTGCAGCAAAGAAGTCGTCAACAGGAGTCTGCATGAAGTCCATTAATATGTTCAGGCAACAGAGAAATAAGGTTGAAGGCATTTGAAGCAGTTCTCAGAATTAGTATGAAGACCTAAAGGATTTTAGTGAAGCTGATCGGATATGGTAGAAGACTTAACAAGGAATTAATTGCTAATAATATGAAGGCCTGAGAGCGGAACTAATCGTCTGTGAACCAGACCAATTGCACTAGGCGTCAGTGATCCGTGAAGGGAAATTAAATATTATTGTTCAGAAAAATTGTTAAATGAAGAGTTGTAATCAAGGAAGGGCAAAAGTGAAAGCATCTTACAAGTTTAATCCTGAAAATGCAGCTCTTGAAAGTTGAGTTGCTTAAGTGGAAAGGGAGAATAGGCCAGGGTACCTAATTGCAATTTGACCAGGTCATGTGCCATGCACAAGGTGTCTTTTAGGGTCTTTAGTTTGTTTATAAAGTACAGGTTATTTATAAACTTTACTTTGTTTATTTAATAAACTTTGAACAAGTTTATTTTATAAATAAGTGTAAGTTTAATTTATAAACCTTAAAATAATTTACTTTATAAACCCTCAATAATTTATTTTATAAACTAAAATTGAATTATATTATAATCTTTAAATAAGGTTATTATATGATTCTAAACTAGTTTATTTAATAAGTTAAAAATAAGTTTGTTTAACTTAAATTATTTATACTTTAAAATTATAAACCCTAGATGACTATACTGCATGCATGCACACGTACATTTATGCATATACACATGCGTGCATATGATCTGGTGATTTTTTATGAACAAGCAAAAGGAACACAACAGCAAAGCTTCACTGCAGTGAGTCCAACCTGCAGTCAAAAACAAGCCGAGACCTGCAATGAAGTCTGGTGTCGCGTCTTGGACTTACATTCAGGGTTCATGTCGCGTCTTGCTGATTGATCACCTGTCACTTGTCGCCTTGTAGAAGCCTTAACATGTTCCATGTCGCGTTCTATAAGTCTCCATGTCGCGCTTTGGAAGTATATTATCTCTTGTCGCGCTTTGCAGCCTCATGTCACGCCCTTGAGCTGCTGTGGCTTCAAGGTGTCGCGGTTTAGCCCCTTCAAACACACATGTAGGTCAGCCCTCAAGCAAGAGGCGACACCAACAGGTTGTTAAAGTCCATGTTGCCTTCTGTAAGTTTTATGTCGCCTCCAAGCAGTCATTAGAATATTTCTAAGGCAAAACAAAGACTTATGTCGCCTCCTGAATGTTCTTAAAAGCTTCTAAGGCAAAGAAATCACTTTGTCGCCTCTCAGCTTTATGGGACCACAGAGAAATTTGAATACTTGGTTCTCATTCAGCCACGTCTCCTGCCTCTTTATCTAAGCCACCCACTTCTATATATCCATCAGATCAAAAGAAAATCATAAGTTCTTCTCCAACAGTCAAGTCGAAGCTCTGCACGAATTTTTGTAGAGAGGAAAATTCAAGTTTCAACAAGGAGAAGTGCTGCCTAATTTTCTACATACCATTAATGTCTTACATTTTGTAACACTCATTTATTTAGTCCCTTTATATTGTATTGTTCATCTTTATTAGGGCTATTTATTTTAGAGTGATAGAACATACACTAGATTTGGCAAGCTATCTATTGTTTTATGTTTGTTCTTGTTGTTGCACCAAATATTTATATTTGGTGATTGTAAGCAAATCTTCGTGGTTATATTCCTTAATAAAAAATAATTTAACCCCGGATCTCATTTGTGTTTGTTTCCTTTGATTTGATTTGATTTTTCCGCTGCGATAATTTCGAAAAACGGACACAAATACATTCACCCCCTCTGTATTTGACCTTTGGACCTAACAGTAATATATGAATATCTTAAATTAAATAATTACGATATTTAAATTAGAATTATTAACTCACTATAGTTAGTATAATTGGATGACAACGGTAAGTAAGGAAAATTTTAATATAATCTGATTAGTCTAAAATTTAGGATTTCTCTTTTAATGGTCTAAAATAATTCCAAAATTTTTGATTGGTGAGCTGCATACCTGGTTAAACTTAGATATTATAAGAAAGGACATATATGTATGAAAATAGAAGATTTGTAATATGATTAGTCTATTTTTAGGTGTGATCTTCCATTGGTTAAAATTGAATAGAAAATACATGATTGTTTAACTCGATGATTTGGTTAACTCATGTATTATAAAGAAGGATTTCGTGAGCTTCGTATGGGCTATGAAATTGTCAAAATCTGATTTCTAAACTCCAATAAAAACGAATTCGGATAAATTATTTTTGCTATGCAAATTTATTCTTTTTATTAGTTTCAGCTCCAATTTGATTATTTATTTCTCAACTCTTTCAAAGGAACGTTAGATCTTGAAATTAATAGATGATAGTTGTTTGATCTAAAAACGGACTTCCACATTTTCGTGATTTAAAAAAATAAGTAGCTATTTTAATATAATTAAATATTTAATGCAAAATTCGTACTTGTCTTTTCTCATTAGTTTTGAGATAACCTTAATTGGTTAATAATTTTTAAACCATACAAAAAATTAAAGATAATTCTGTGATTTTCGCGTGGGCTGTAAATTCGTCAAAATGTAATTTTTTAGAACTTATGATCGAGATAAAATAAAATCAAACGTAACTCGATAATGTTTTTAATTAAAATAATAAGTAATTTTTTGCATATAAAAATATGTACTACATATGAATATGTTAAATTAAACAACCACTATATTTAAAATAATTCAAAATTTTCATATTTGTTAACTGCATACCTGATTATACTTATATAGTATAAGAAAAGAATGATATGTATGAAAATAGGAGATTTTTGATTTGATTGGTCTATTTTTTAGGTGTGACTTCCCATTGATTCTAAATATAATTGAATACTAATGTAAAATTTGTAACTGTCTTTTATCTTTAATTTTGGAATAACTTTAATTGGTTAATAATTTTTAAATCATCACTAAATTAAAGACTATTTCGTAAATTGCGTGGACTGTAAATTTGTCAAAATCTGATTTTTAGAAATAAAAAAAAAAGATGAAATAAAATAAAACATAACCCTATATATTTTTATTAAAATATTTAAGTATTTTTTGGCATATGAAAATGAGTAAACGGGATGTAAGATTGAACTTATATAAGGCATCAGTTTAGGTAAGTTAAACGACCACACATTAAGCATTTTAAACTATTTTGACGTTTTAAACTATTTTGACGTGTTTGTACTTCTGTGAACTAATAATCTAAACTTTGATTTTATTTCATTAATTTCATTCTTTAAACAAATAATTGATTTTACTTTACTGATTTAGAAATTAATTTTTTTTTGTAAAAATGTGAATTTCAAGTTTCATAATTTTGTTAACTTTTTTATTAGAATTATAGTTGAATTGAGTATATAAGTTTACTATGGAATTATAAAAAGTAATAGGTAATTTCAACAAATGTGTTAGCAATTTTTTTTTTAAAAGTATTGTTTATGAATAAAAAATAAAGCTTATAAATTTTATTAATAAGCAAAACATTTTAAGTATAAAAAAATAATTAATTGTTAGCTGAAAAACAATTCCCCCTTCCAATACATCTATGTATAACTTTGTGTCGCAAATATTTGATTAATAATAGTCAGACATGAATTTTTTATATTTTTATCTTTTAAAAAATTATCATTCCGTTTATTTTAATTTTTCAAAGATGAACTTCAAAATTTTTTTCTTTAATAATAATATTTCTAAAACTTCACCATCAAATGTATGATTTATAATTTGTATAGTTGAAATCGGTTTTACACATAAGACATCCACATTTTAATTTAAAAATAATTATTGATATAGAAGAATAATCCACCTTTTTTTAAAATATCAACTTTAATATTAATACACAACTCAACAGAAGTAAAACACATCATTTGTTATCGTTTAACCTCACCTAACCAATCGTCTAAGTATATAAAAATCTATACTATTATATTAAAAAAAACATTGAAAGTTTTGTTGGTTATTTGGTACCTGCTGTATTTACTTAATTAACATTTTTAATTATTATGTTATTTTTACTTAAGTACCTTTACTTAATTATTTTTATGAACTATTTATTCTAAATCTATATTAATACAGATTTGTATTACCCTTTTCAACTAAAACACGTTACCTTTTTTATTTTTCTAACTAAAACATCTCATTTTTCAAAAATATCAGTTGTAATTCTATTTAATAAAATAAAATAAAATATTATTATTACTAATAACTCCTATTTTAATCATAATTCGTGTATATGAACAAATTATTTTTTTCAACTAAAATAAGTTACCTTTTTTATTTTTTCCAACTAAAACACCTAATTTTCCAAAAATATCACGGGCAATTCAATTTAATAAAATAAAATATTATAATTAATAATAACTAACCAATTAAAATTTTCAGCTAAAACTCATTACCTTTTCTATTTTAAATTCTTTTTTCAAAAATATAACAGCTAATTCTACTTTATAGAATAAAATATTATACTCCCTCCTTGCCATTTATGTTGGCCACATTTCCTTTTTCGTCTGTCCCAAAAGTATTGGCCACATTTCTTTATTAAAGCAAAAAACATGTTAAATATGTTAAGTTTTTCTAAATATGTTAATAGTTGAAGTTAAATTTGGTAACTTTTAACTGATTGCTAAATACATGATTGATAGACAATATTAGTGGGACGAAGGGAGTAATTATTAATAACTAACCAATTAAATTTTTCAGCTTAAACCAATTACCTTTTCTATTTTAAATAACAAATTTGCTACTTTTTCGAAATAATACAGATAATCTATTTCAGTTTAAATAAAATTAAAAATTATATAATATTAAACAAAATCCGTATATTGCACGGGTTATAAGCTATTATGTAATAGTATATGAATATGTTAAATTAAATAACTACTATGTTTAAATTAGAATTATTAAGTAATTATGGTTAGTGTAATTGGATGAGAATGGTAGCTAATTTTTTTTTAATATAATATGATTGATCTAAAATTTAAAAATTCTCTTTATTAGTCTAAAAATTATTTTAAATTTTCTAATTGATTGACTGCGTACCTAGTTAGCTCAGATATTATAAGTAAGGAAGAATATGTATGGAAATAGGAGATTTATAATCGGGTTGGTTTATTTTTTAGGCATGTTTACGTGATTGGTTGATTCAATGACATGGTTGGCTAAGTATTATAAAGAAGGATAATGGAAGTTTTAATCTTGTTATGATTGGTCAGAATTTAATTCCTGAATTTTGATTGGTGCTAAAATAATTCATGATTTTTGATTAGTTAACTAGATACCTGGGTAGACTCAGGTATTATAATATAAAATAGGTACATGGACGGTTAAGGACGTGCTACATGAGCAATCTATTATCTTTTCGGTGGAATTCTCACAACATTAAAAAGTGATTTTGCTATTAACAAAGGTTATTATATAGCATATTGAATCACTAAACTATTAAGTTGGTCATTTAACATGTAAGACCCGTACAAATATAATAAATTATGGAGAAATTACCAAAAATACTATTCCCTCCGTCCAATTTATATTGACCATATTTCTTTTTTCGTCTGTCCCAAAAGTATTGTCACATTTCCTTATTAAAGCAAAAAACATGTTAAATATGTTAAGTTTTTCTAAATATGTTAACAGTTGAAGTTAAATTTGGCAATTTTTAACTGATTGCTAAATACATGATTTTTGATTGATAGCCAATATTAGTGGGACGGAGGGAGTATCTTTTTAAAGTTTTTTTGCGATTTTACTATTTTTTAAATTTTTTTGCAAAAATACGGTTTGCAACCAAGAGCAACCACATAAGCAACTTCATTTATGTTTTGAATTTTTTTGCAAAAATACGGTTTGGTTGCATTCGAGGTTGCATTTGAGGTTGCTGGAGTTGCAAACCGTATTTTTGCAAAAAAAATTGAAAAATTGTATTTTTGCAAATAAAATTTTAAAAAAAACGTATTTTTGCAAACAAAAAGTTTAAAAATCGTATTTTTCAAAAAAGCTCTAAATTATACTAAGATTTTATATTGATTAGAGTTTACTATTAAAGCACTTTTATCTTATTTTATATTAAAAAATAATTTAAAAATAACAATAATATTAGTATAACATAATTAGATTTTAAACGAATTTAAAATCTGTATACATAAATTCCTTTTCAAAAATAATTCCCACTCCTGTAACTAGAGATTTTCAACAAAAGCCAAAGTCCAAAATCCAATTCAATTCGAAAGAAAACCGGCCCGTTCAGCTTAGCCGGTGGGCGCTTTTTATGTTCTTGAAAATTTGATCAAATCGGAAACCTGAAAAATCCGAATTTGGGCCCGGATTCAAAATTTTACGAATAAAGCCAAAATTCTAAAAGTATGGATAAAATCCCGGCCGTGCCTGAATAAAAAATTCAAATAAAATTGGGATTTTTGAAAAGTCCAGATAAAAGTACGGTACGGCATGAATAAAGTTTAGAATTTTCAAAATATCCAAATAAAACTCGAATTATTCTAGATACAATCTAAAGATAAATAATATTTTTAGTAAATGTCAAAAATATTATATATAAAAAATACTGGATAAAAGCTTGGTTAGCCTACTTTAGCCCGATCTGTGGGCCTAAAAAGGACCTTATATGTTAAAGAAAAAAAACTCATCCCGAATTAATTTTTCAAATTCACTTATCGGTCCAAGCCCGGTTTTTAAAAATTCGGGCTTTTTGAAGTCCGTAAAAAGTCATGCCCCATCGGACTTTTCGTGCGGTACTACATATAATAATCATACATCCCCGCAATTTAAAACACCCGGTTGATAAGTTTCTTAATAGAATTTATGCATATGATTTATTTGATATCGTTTTCGTTTGTATATAATTAATTTTTTTAAAAATTATTTTCTATTAATATACTAAAAATTGATTGTAATTTTTAATAATAAAATATAATTTATTATAAATATTTTAGTATTATTTTTTTAATTATAAATTTACTTTACACAAACATGTAAGTTGTACATGCTAAAATGACCAAATTTACCTTATAAATCATGCTAAAAACTAAAGATATTAACATTTTTAACAGTATATACATATGTAACTCTTATTGTAGCGGTATTTACTTCGTTACTTTTATGGATGTCGAGGTCCAAAACTTATGAAAAATTAGACGTGTGTCTTTTGATAGATGTGGCTATAAAGGCATATATGGCGAAAACGTATGATATAGTAGATTAGGAATTCTTATGTGGAATGATGATCGAACTGGGATTTAGTTTGGAGAGGATTTCGCTAATCCGTAAAGGTATTAGCTCAGTTACATATTTTGTTAATGTGAATGGCAATATTGTTAGTAACATCATTCCTACACGAGGCTTGCGATATAGAGACCCCTTATCCCCATTTTTATTTCTCATATGCACGGAAGGTCTATCTTCTCTTATAAAAACGGAGCTGAATAGGGGAGCTATTACTGGACATCTTTGTGGTAGGAATGATCGTAGTGTGTCTCATTTATTCTTCTTAGACGATACCTTCTTCTTTTTAAAAGTTAATGTGGATAGATGTAAAAAATTCAAAGAAATTTTGGCCTGTTATGAGGAAGCGTCAAGACAATTGGTTAATCTCACTAAATCTGCAGTATACTTCTCTCCTTAGGTTGATCTTAATACTTGCAATATTCTCACGTCAGAGTTAGGTGTGCACTGTGTTCCTTGCCATGAAAAATATCTTAGATTACCTTGTTTTGCTGAAAAAAGTAAAGCAAGTTTGTTTCAATCAATTAAAGGCAAAGTATAGAGTAAATTATTTGGATGAAAATCGAAACTTTTTTTCATTGGAGCCAGAGAGATCTTGTAAAATTTGTTATCCAAGCAATTCCCACATATGCGATGAGCTTATTTTGTTTACCAGCAAGCTTAGTTCATGAGCTTCATCGTTTGTGTGTGAGGTTTTGGTGGGAGGGAAGTATAAAGGTCATAAATATACTGGTGTTCCTGACTCCGGCTTTGCTGGCATAAATCTGAAGGGGGATGTGGTTTCTGAAATTTATTCATGTTTAATCAAGCATTGTTGTCAAAACAAGCATCAATACTTTTCAATAATCCGACTTCTTTTGCAACAAGAGTTATGAAAGGTCTTTATTATTCAAATAAATTCATTATCACTGCCCAATCAGCTCAGAAATCTTCTTATTTGTGGAGAAGCGTTCTTTGGGGTAGAGATTTGTTTGTGTCGGGATCTAAGTGGGTTTCCACAGTTAAAATCAGGTCGGATAGATGGATGCCAAACAAAAGTACATGTCAACCTTTGTTCTTTAAGGGATCCCATGATATGATTTTGGTTAGCTCACTGAGAACACAGCCGGGGGCGTGGGATTTTAAGAAGTTGCTGAAGTTATTTTCTAAAGAAGATGTGAGAGGTATTATGTCTATTCCTATTTCGATGACAACTATAAAATATGTGTTGAGTTGGGCACATAATGAATCAAGTCTTTATACTGTGAAAAGTAGCTACTGACATGCAATTAAATGTGCATGTTTGGGTCAAGTTTTATCCTCTAAGCCCCATCTGGATGGTGGAAACTCTTATAGTCTCTGTTTCTTCCTCTTATAAAGACATCACATTATTTTTTGCCTACAGCATGTAATTTAATTCGGTATGGGGTCCCTGCTCATCAAACTTGCCAAGTTTATTTTAAAGATTCAGAGACAATATTTCATGCTCTGTTAGGTACACGACATGTCTATCCCATCATAACAAACATACTTAAGTGACAATATCACTTTTTTTGGCTAAATGGATTCTACCATTTGGATTAGTGATAGCTTTCAATGTACTTGTCTTGTTTGCTTTTCTAGACAGCTCAACTATTATAATGAGCTTAGGGATCTGCATGTAATATTCTTGTATATACTAGTCATAGAACAAATTAATTTGGTAAAAGTTCAATGAATATTGTTCAAGCAGCAAATTGAAGAAAGAAGAGTACTATTAAGATAATAAGTTACAGAGATTTCTCTAAGTCAAATATCGTGAAGTCTAGAAGAACTATATCGTGAAGTGACCAAAGTTATGTCGTGAAGTGGAGCATATCGTGAAGTCATCAATATCGACTAGTCAAATTGATCTATATCGAGAAGTCTCATATAGTGAGTCTCACATCGTGAAGTCAAGATTGAACTACATCCTGAAGTATGATGTCAAGGAGTATTAAAGTTCACGTATGTTAGGTAATGAATTACACACAGGGGGGGGGTGAATGTGTTTTTGAGTTTTTATGGTTTTCTTTTGCTAATCTGGTTTGAACGAGATAAAATATATCTTGTAGTAATATCAGTTATAACATAATTAAAAACATGCAGTTATGAATAACACAGTTCTTTCAAAACTCACTTAATTTTGTATTAAAATTAAGATTGCTTTGCTACAAAATTTCTAGGCTCTTTGTAGTTAAAGAGCTTAGCTTCTTTCTTGAGAGAATACAAGAGTTCCTATACTG
>PHNY01084470.1:0-10440 GCA_003724115.2 Anethum foeniculum
GCACTATGGATCAGCCCGATCCCCTAGTTGAGGACCCCGAGGAGGGTGCTGATGTTGATCAGGATACGGAGCCACTTACTGGTGTGGACTCCGATAGGGAGGATCCCATGGAGGATACTGAAACCCTTGAGGACGATGACTCAGAGGAGGATCCCTCTGAGGAGGATCCCATGGAGGATACCGTGCTACCGGCGGATGAGGATCCCGCTGAGGAGGACCCGGAGGAGACTCCAGATGAGGAGGTTCCGACCGATGTAGATGCTGATCTGCCTTATGAGGCTGACGATGAGGCCTCTGCTGATGAGTCTGATGAGGATGGTGTTGAGCACACTGATGTCCTCATGCACCCACTCCCTGCTGTTAGAACCCCTTCCCCTCCGCCCCTACCCCTGAGTCCCCTTGATGATGACTACGAGGATTCTGCCTCCGAGACAAGTACATTGGGAAAACAAATACTACATCCTAGTGACAATAATCACCAGGCTACTATGTGACTTAATCACATACTGAGTAGGTTTGTTAAATGTGATGTTCAGACATGCCTTGATCCCAACACTACAGTCTCCCAAAAGACTGTAGTGACTAAAAAGGATATTTCCACATCCTTAGTTACATCCTCCCAAAAGAATATAACTATTGAAAAAGGCTCCCAACCAGGAGCACAGGCCAAGAGGGGTAGGGACACAAGAGACACCTCCCACACTTACATTAGAAAGAAGAAGTTGAAAACCACTGGGGTATCACAGGGCACACACAGTACAGACATAATCTGCACCTTCTCAAAGTCATATTGATGTGACTCCTGTAAATGTGGAGTCACAGCCCCATTCTTTAATAATCGAAACACCTCAAACACAAAGCTCTCCCACACTCTCTCAGGATGTAGATATGATATCTACATCAATTCCTGATTCTCCAACTCTTAAATTATTGGAGAAGCCAATCACACAAACTGGTGGTCATCATTTTATTGATGATTTGTTGGATCACCAGCCAATTCTTTTAGAGATTATAGATGAGTCTGTGCAAAATTTAAAATCAATCTCCACAGACTCAACTATAGTTTCAACTTCTATAGCTCCTATTTTCTCTTCCTCAACGGATATCCTTCAACCGTTGACAAGTGATTGTCCTTCAACGTATATGCCTAGCAGTAGTCATCCATTGAAAATCTCAAATATAGCTTCAACGGATATCTCTTATCTGTTGAAAGTCACTTCACTTGGTCCTGAAATTTCACAATCCATCTCAAGTGTAGATGACTTAGCTGTAGTTTAATCACTTTTACGACTGAGGGCAGGGAGTGATTTGAGTGAGAGGCTGGGTTGCTCCCAGGCAAAAGGAGAGGCTGAGAGTACACAAATGCACACTGGTTCTTCAAGTGTGGCAAAAGTGAGTGAGAGGAGTTCCACCTTAGATGGTGAAGGTGAAGGTGTGAGGGTGGTGAGCCAAGAGGAGCCCCTGATGCAAGAACAGAGAGATAAAGAGAGAAAAGCAGGTATAGGAGAAATAAGGGAGGCGGCCATTGCTAATGAGTCAATGGATGTCAGTGATGCTGAAAACGAAATGCTATATCAACAAAAATACAAAGCTGTTATAGGCTCTATTTCCTTGGATGCTGAGACATTTACTCATCCTGTGACAGCCTATCAACAATTGGTTGTTCAAGGCAATGAGGAGGCAGAAAGAACATTGAACTTGGTAAACACAACTGAGTCAATGATGAGAGCTAAAAATGTTATATCTAATTTGTCTTTTATAGCTAATGATGAAGATAGCTTTGGTGATGAACTTGATGAATCTGAAGAAGACATAGCCATGAACATATGGGGAGATGAAGACCCTAGTTCATCTACTAGTTTTCCTGAGTGGATGCTCTCCAAGGACTCAGCTCTCAGCACTTCACTTCCACAATCATCAAGATCATCAATCAGACACAGCAAGCCATTTCTAACTCCACCAATGCTGGCACAACATCACTGCTTCAAGCTCATCTTGAGTCTCTCCAACTCCACAGAATCCAACATCTCAAACAAATTCAAGATGTGGATGGTCTCAGAAAAGACATTGGAGATCTCAAGGATGATGTTTTCAAAAAAGTTGATGAAAGACTACCTGCTACTGCCATGAAGGACATTCAGCAGTGCCTCAAAAAAGAGTCAGATTTATCAAGGAGGGTGGGGTGCTCTGGAAGAAAAAATGTCATCAGTAGAGGGGTCTTTAAAGCTAGTTTTTCGAGGGCAAGCCACTCAGACTGAGCTACTCCAAAAGCTAGTGGCTGCACAAGTGCCTTTACTCCTTGATGATAACAAAAAGGGGAAGAAAAAGGAGGACACCTCTGTGCATGTTCAAGTCACCAAAGTGCTAGTTCCATCCATCACAGTCTCCAAGCCACTAGCTAAGGAATTGGACAGCATTGATTTGATCAACATAGCTGCAGCTGAGTTGAGACTTAAAGAGCAGAAGAAGAAATTAGAGGAAAAAATTACAAAAGTGTTTGGCTCAACTTCAACAACATCTACTACTGTGAAGCATAGCACTAAGTTGAGGCCTCTCACTAAAGAGGAATGGAAGTTTTAAAAAAGCTCAGGTAGAGAACCTTCAATGGTCAATGAATTCAAGCCTGTAGTGCTTAAACCAAAGCCAGCCTCACGCACCTTCAGCTCCAAACATCCAATGGAATTTGACTTCCCTCCCTCCAGACATGATGATCAAACTCCTAAGTCAATTAATTGCTAAATTCAAGACAACCACAAACAAGATGTTGAGATCAAGGATGGCAAAAATCTACAGATATGGTGAACTGATCTGTGCGATGGAAAATCATCCAAATTTTCCAGAAGCCAAGAGAGAGGAGGACTTGAGGTTGAAGACCAAACCTAAGAAAAAGAAGGTCAACAAAAAATCTAAAAAGGTTGATGTCAAGTCAAACACTGGTGGTGAGAAAAAGATGGCTGAAGAAACTAAGAAGAAGCCTGAATGGAAAACTGGGAATAGAAAGAAACAAAGAGCAGGAAGGGTCTTGACAGATGAAGAAGATGAAGTCTCTCAATCTACCACAACTCAAACAGCTGTATCTATAGTTGAAATCAAGGTAAATCCTAAGATCAATTTTCATGGTGATCCAATAGTGCCAAAGGATGAGCCTATAAATTGGGAGAACATACCTGTCCCTGACTTTGAGTCCCTATTTTCAACCAAAAAGAGATCCCTGAAGAAGAGAAAGACCAAGCCAACCCTAGTTCCTCCCAAACCTATCTTAAAACCACAGAAGCCAACTATCAACAAATATGATCAATTGTATATTTTTAATATCAAAGAGTTTTCTGATATTGAGCTCTTTCTGGATAAAATTGAAGAAGTAAGAGGAATTGCATCCAATGTTAGACTTCCAGAAAGACTCACCTTCAAGTACAAGGGTGGTTCTGAGATCACATGGCCTCTATACAGGATTCTCAATGAAGGCTACAATACTCTGACTAAGGTATTCTCAGGCAATGAAGAAAGACTATGGATTCACCAAAGTTACTAAGTCATAAGTACTGAGAAAAATCACTCAAATCAGACAAAGCTGGAGAGATCCTAGTACACTCCCAAGGGTGTTAACTATTCCAAAAACTGGAGACAGAATACACATGAAACCTTACTGGATCATGGAGTTTAGAGATGAAAAAGAAGACAGAAGATTTTTCAGAATTGAAGACCAGCTTAAAATCTCAAGTAATGAAACTCTTAAAGAAATGCAGGAGATGCTGGATATCAATGATGAAAATGAAGTTGAATTCTACAGACAACTCCAGCTTTAGATAGAGGAAAACAATGAGAAATTGGGAAGGAAATCGAGGGAATCAAGAAAAAGGAAATGATCTGCTCAGTCTAGAGGAGCACCTTGATAATGGCATGTAAATATTTTTCAATCTTTTTTGTACTTTATTTTTATTTCAATGAAGCACTATGCAATTATCTACTCTTTCATTTATTATATGTGTAGGGTGTTTTGTTACCATTAAGTCAACCTGAATTTATGCCTATAACTATATTAGACATAAATTGGGGGAGATTGTTAGGAATATGTTGTAGTCTTGATGATAATTCTCCAAAACACCTTAATTAGATTTGTTAGTGTATGTCAAGAAGTTTTCAACAGATAAGCATACCTCTTTATCCGTTGAATGAGTAACTTATTCAATGTATAAGTCTGTAACACACTCTGTATACTAGTATAGCTGAAAATGTTTATTAATTGTAATTAATTCTAAGTCATGTTGACTACTAGCAAGATACACAAAATAGGTTGGCTAAATGTAAATATTCAGTGCCTTGTAATTTTTTATAAGTGAAAGAGTTTCAACTGCTAAGAAGACACTTTCAATGAAAAAGTAACAAGCATCAACGGGTGATCCAACACTTTCAACGGCTATCAAGTTTCAATGGATAACTCTAATGAAGTTTTAACGGATAACTCTAATGAAGTTTCAACGGATGATCTCCAGATAGCAGTTGATAGTGACTTGACATAAACTGACAGAATCACATGGGTTGATAGTATACTAAAGGAATGTGGCAGCCTGATTAGGGATTATAGAAGACAATAAAGCATTTCTATTTCAGTGCAAAACAAGGAGGTTCAAAGATGCTGTATTTCTCCTAGATTGCATTGGACAAAGAAATGAAGAAACATGTGCTTAGATTTAGCTGTTAAGTTAATTTGTATTTGTCTTTTTTGCGCATGTAACTTGGTAGTATATAAACCAAGTGTAGCAAGTACTCTAGAGATCAAGAATACAAAATATTAAATATCTTGTAGCTAGAATTCTTGTAAGAAGCTGGTGGAATCCACCAGAAAGTTTTTAAACCTTGAGTTTATTTACTTTGTGTTTAGAATACATTATATACTCATCTACATTACTAGCTATTCTAAACACAGTGTCATATATTGTATTTTGCATCTTTCCGGTAGTTTTGAAATAGAATTCACAGAATTCACAGAATTCCATTACTAGCTATTCTGCTTTTTATGACTTTTACCTCTTGAAAAAAAAAGTAGAAGTGTGCACCTCTACTTAAAAAAAAAAAAGTAGAAGTATGCACTTTTAGTAAAAAAAAAAGTAATTTTTGTTCCTTCTTACTTACTTTTTAACGACGTTAACATGATTATAACGATTTTTATATTGTTAAATTAAATTAATATTGAGTTATAATTTATTAGTTTATTATAAATATAACAATATAAAACAATAAGTGTTAAACAAAATTATATAATTATAATTTTATTGCTTGCATTTTTATCACATTAATTTTATTTATTTCAATTAAATTATTATATAAGAAGTATTGTAAAATTAAATTAAATTAAATTAAATGGGACTCAATTATAAGTGAAAATGAGCCACAGTCGTTGGTGCTTAGTTGGCAAAACAGTTGTCCTATGTGAGTGGGTTGGACGTTTCATTAATACATAATGATAAAATTGTAAAGTGAAACCAAAAAGGAATGAAATCAAATTTGATACCTATTTACCATCAAAAAATGATTTTAATCTCTAAAATACATCATATTACCAATTAATAAATATTTCATTAAAATAATTTATTTGAATACATATTTTGCACAAAATATCGGCTAAATTATTAAAAATGACAAAAAGAATATGCTTAAAATAAGAATAAAATTCATCAAATAATTAAAAAACAAAAATATTAAAAATAATTGTTAATTGGAAAAAGTTAGAAACCCCTGATTTGTCAAAAAAAAAAAAAAGTTCTCATCTCCCCGAATTATGCGTTGGTGCGGACACTGTTAAAAATAAAATAGAAGCAGAATTTGCCTGCTTAGGAGTTAGGACACTGTTAAAAAATAAAAATAAAATAAAAAAATCTTACGTGCAAATTCAAAATCAAGTTATTCGATAAAGGTAATTTGATCTTAATATAAATGGAGGTCTTTTTTTTTTTTTTGTGAAACAATAAATGGAGGTCTTAATATAAACGAGGTCTGCTCTGCACATATCATCATCATTAGAAAATATTTAAAAACAATTTTTAGCATTTTCTAAATTCATTAATTGTTATTAATCGTCCAGAATCTAAATTAAATACACCGTAAATGCAGATCATCTCAGGATTACAGTTTGGTATATCTTTAAAATATTAAAATCTTGCCTTCAAAAAAGAAATATTAAAATCTAAATCCATTCGCATGTAACAAATAAAGGGAATCTAGCTAACTCGTTTCTTGTTGATAACAGTTCAAAGATACATTTTTTGAAAGCGACCATGGCAGGCCAGGTCACAAATGGGGCAGCAATTGAAATTGAGGTCTGTACTCTAAACAAGGCCAATTTTAGTTTAATATTGAAAAATAGATTATAATATTAGTAATATAATATTTGAATGGCAGGGCAAGTATGCAGCTATGGTAGTATGTTGGCTTCTAGGTGTTGGTTGTTTACTTCCATGGAACAGTATGTTGACGGTGGAGGATTATTATATGACGTTGTTCCCGGTATTTGACTGCATTGTATCATTTACATTTAGTACTCTTATTTAGTACTCCCTCCGTCCCAGCAGGATGTATACGCTGGGGGAGGAGTGCTCGGCACGCATTTTAAGAATTATAAAAAGTATAGTTTTATAATTTTTTTTGGAAATTTTTTTTTTCTGTATAAAAATATAATAGTTTAACTTTTATTCAGAAAAAGAAAATTTTAAAAATAAATTATGAAACTATATTTTTTAAGAGCCTTAAAGTGCNTGTTGAGTGCACGGTTCCCAACGTATAGAATCTGATGGGACAGAGGGAGTACTACCTTATTATTTTCCAGATATATTTTTTTCTTTTATCAAAGTGGTATGTGGCTGTTTAATTTATATGTGGCCTATTGCTCCGGACTTCAATTCGGTTCCACACTGAACAACACAGGAATTTAGAGATTTTTCGGATATTGAATAGTGAAAGAGATTTTATTTATTTATTTATTTTACACAAATTTTTTTGGATTTCGACCTGAGACTGAGACAGGTCTTAGGAGTGCCTTGTTGCCTTGTTCTGGAGATCAGAATGCTGACAAGAACACCCCTTGTTGCCTTATTTCAAGATACATTTCTTTTAATCAAATAGATATATCCTCATTTATAAGAGTATCAACTTATAGCAGCAAACTAAATTCTTCATATTGACAGAGATACCACCCCGCAAGGATTCTTAGTTTGGCATACCAACCATTTAATGTAGGAACTGTTGCAGTACTAACATACAATGAAGCCAAAATCAATACAAGGCTAAGTAATCTATGCGGATTCTCTATACATTTTACAAGTACTCTGTTGGTTCTTATTGTAAGTATACTAATTTTGGTTCTTCTTTGTTTTTCTGAATGGTTCTTGTAGTTGCGTATATGTATTGTTAACAATTTTAAAATTGGTACAATATTTAATTTTAGGTGGATCTAGCCTCATCTGGGAAAGGAGGTATTGGACCATTTATTGCATTATGTGCAATTAGTGGTGCTTTTGGATTTGCAGATGCTCATGTTCAGGGTGGATTAGTAGGAGACCTCTCATTCATGCTTCCTGATTTAATGCAAGTTGGTGCCTCTCTATGAACTATCACTGTCTTTTTATAGTATATTGATGCACTAGCTAGTTTTCTGGTGTACGATACGAGGAGGGAAAATGAGGATTTGAACAGATGACCTTCGTCATGGGAGAGGGCGGAAGGAGCATTGACACTAGGCTATCATTCTAAAAAATTGATCCTGAATTGCTTTATAACTAAACCTACCAAAAATAAAAAATCTAACAGTTTCGTGGTGGCCTCATCTTTTTCAGTCTTTCTTGGCTGGTAATGCTGCATCAGGGGCTTTTACGTCTGGTTTGAGATTGGTAACTAAAGCAGCATTTGAGGAATCAAAAAGTGGTCTTCGAAAGGGATCCGGTATGCTTACTCTTACTCATTATTGCGGAATTTGCATTAACTGATGAGTATTATTTATAAATAATATCTCCCCTTATGTTACCTAAACTAGAACCATTTGAGGTCTCTGGATTTTGACATATGGAATATATCTTCAAAACTGTAATTTTGGCTTCGGTACTTTTGGTAGTTTGAGAACTATTGAACAATCATTTTCAAGATTTGAATATATAGGAGAGCCAAAGTGCTGCAGACGTGGTTTTCAGCTTGGTCGCATCACTTTTTCTTTTCAGCATAGCATCTTGTGCTATTTATTTTGTCTTATCGTTTTGAGTTCTTATTATGACTGTAAAATAAAATTAGATATTTTCCTGACGATGGATACTTGTATTTCCCTACTGCATCTCTATACTTCATTCTTTATTAACAAGATGCATTAGATCAATTTATTTGATTGTAAACTTATGGTTTATGACTGATTACAAAATATGCTTGTGTGAACAATAAATGATGATTATGCTGCTCACTAATTCCTACTTGACTTCACAGTCTGCTTCTTTGTTATCTGCACAACATATGAGCTTCTTTGCATTCTTCTCTATGCCTTCATTTACCCCAAACTCCCAATTGTCAAGTATTATCGCTCAAGGGCAGCCTCTGAAGGTTCCCTGACTGTTTCAGCTGACCTTGCTGCTGCAGGCATTCAAACACAATTCGATGAACAGGTACTAATATCTGTTGCATAGTTGCGCTATTAGTATTGAAAATATATAGAGCTAGGGGCTGATGAAGTTTCAGTCAGATGGTCAGTCCATGCTGAATGTTTGACTAATAATGCAGGATGAAGAAGATTCTAAGAAGATGGAGCAATTAAGTCACAAAGAGTTAATAACCCAAAATATAGATTACGCTGTAGGTTTGTTTCTGATATATGTGCTGACATTGTCAGTTTTTCCAGGATTCTTGTCTGAAGACATTGGAAAGCATGGTTTGGGTGAATGGTACCTTTATATATACCTTGTGCTTCTTCTTGAATTCAGATTCTTTTCATGTCTTATTTATGAACCTATTTATCAAATTTGACAGGTACGCGCTTGTTCTGATCGCGATGTATAATGTGTGGGATCTCATAGGGAGATATGTTCCACTCTTGAAGTTCATAAGGCTTGAATCAAGAAAGGGTCTCATGATAGTTATCTTATCGCGTTTCTTATTGATTCCGGCATTCTACTTCACAGCCAAATATGGGGGTCAAACATGGATGATCTTGTTGACATCCTTCTTAGGTTTAACTAACGGTTACCTTACTGTTTGTGTATTCACTTCTGCGCCAAAAGGTTACAAGGTTTGTTAATAATAATTCTCAGAATACAATTTCTTAATTTTTAGGATATGATATTTATAATCTCACTAGATATGTATGAAAAATATGTCTGGTAGGGACCGGAGCAAAATTCACTGGGAAATATTCTGTCAGCGTTTCTGATGAGTGGCTTATTTGCTGGTGTAATTCTTGACTGGTTGTGGCTCATAGGCAAAGGTTGGTAGGCTTATTATTTCTCCTTGCAATATGCAACCTTGTACTCAGGAGGCCAAGCGCAACGATTATATTCTCCATTCTCCCAACTTATATTTCAGTGATAAAAGAAATTAATGAAAGATGTTTTATTGAAATTCCGAATGGCTGGATATATATTTAAGCAAGAAAAATGAGTGTTATCATTTTCAGTATTGATAGTATTTTTATGAAACCTTACTCCTACAATTTGATACCGCTGACAGAATGATGGTAGTTCAAATAAACTGGGGGTAACGTTTCATGAAATTGTTTGTTTAGCACCAACAAGAGATTTGTACCTTTTCAGAAGTTTCAATACCTGCAAGCTAGTCTATATAACATACTAAACTACTCCCGACACATGTTCAGCCATTTTATATTTATTTTTGTCAATAATAATATTTAAATTTATTAAAAAATATATTCAAAATATGTCTAATAATTATATATGTTAAATATTTATTTAAGTAATTTTATTTAAATTAATATATATAGTTTATAAATAATAGTATTTGTGAAAAAGAAGTAAAAAATGAGGAAGATAGAGAATTAATGAGAATATATTAATAAGGTTCCACTAAGATGAAATGGCACTTTCGCATACAAAATTTTTGCACAAAATGGGTATATGAGGTCGGATATTTCAATTGATGTGAATGGAGGGGGCATTCTAATTCAAATTAGACACACGTGGTTTTCTGAAAAATTTTGTATTCAAATTTGTAAATGAAGCATTTTTCTTAAATAAATGTGTGTGCCCAATTTTACAAATTTATGAATGAAGCATTTTTCTTAAATAAATGTGTGTCCACTTTTAAATAAAAACTAGCTTTTAAGCCCGTGCCTTGCACGGGCATGTTATATTGTAACTATTTTTTAAGCGTTATTATATATGTAAAATTTATATTATAAATATTTATAGTTGGTGAACGTGGATAAATTTGTAAAATTTTTACGTACGAACTGTA
>PHNY01084491.1:4696-15824 GCA_003724115.2 Anethum foeniculum
CCTGATGGGACAGAGGGAGTAGCAAACTGGCTGTTTCAGTATCTGACTATCTGTGGTTCATATGTATATATGGTGCAATTTGCAAATTATATGGGGTTCTTAATAGAGAGAAGATGGACACTGCAACCAGTACACGGTTCCAAGTCCTAGCATGCTCTGGTACCTCGTCCTTCATCGGAAAGAAAATACATAAAACATCATTCAGTTCAACTTATTTTCCTGCTCAAAGAGGCAATGCTTCACGTCGTCACCTTATAACCAGCATTCGTGCTCAAGAACGCCCCACATGGCTTCCCGGCCTTGACTCTCCACCTTATCTTAATGGAACGTAAGTTCCTCATCCTCAATCCCATGATTTCTGCATCCCAAAAAGAACAGTATACACATAGAAACACATTGTTAACTTGCTCTAAATGTGTTGCATTATATTCCTGATACATGTATTGTCTTCAATTTGTTAGTCTTCCTGGAGATTATGGATTTGATCCGCTTGGTCTTGGGGAGGATCCCGAAAGTTTGAGGTGGTATGTGCAGGCTGAACTGGTTCATGCTCGCTTTGCTATGGCTGGAGTAGCTGGGATTCTTTTCACAGATGTAATTTCTGTTACCATTATTCCTCTTCTCTTTTCTTTTTCCTATGACAATTTGGTGAATTAGTGAATCCAGTTCTTGAAGTATTTAAATATCTTTCTTTAAGAAGTATGCACATATACATTTTCTGTTAACCCCTATCCTTCACTCTTCTGTTTTCATTTTCCACCACACACTCTTCATCTGCTGCATTGAGACATTTTGTAGTACAATTTTCTTAATTTGAGATGGCTACCCTTTAACAATCCATGTGAGGATACTACAGCTAATCACCTACTATAACTTTTAGTTCTATTTGAATTAATTCCATTGCTTTGGAATAATAATGAAAAGGAGCCATGGCCTTCCTTTTTGCTAATGATATCTATCAAAAATCTGCTTCACATCGCAAACCATTTACATGATATGCAAATTTCTTGTTGCAGTTACTTCGTGTTACAGGGGTAAGCAAATTGCCTGTGTGGTATGAAGCCGGAACCACCAAATTTAGTTTTGCCAGCACTACAACCTTGTTCATAATCCAGTTACTCTTAATGGGGTAAGACATTTTTCAAATCTTTACAACGTAATATTTGTTATTCAAATGTCATATTGACGGATGTAACATCTGCAGATTTGTTGAGACCAAACGTCTTATGGATTTCAACTCACCTGGATCTCAAGCCAAAGAGGGATCGTTTTTTGGGTTGGAAGCATCTCTTGAAGGTTTAGAACCGGGGTATGATTTATTAGTTTTTGCAACTTCGACTATTATACTTTCTCAGTCAGCATCTTAAGTTCTTAAATGATAAGTTGATAAGTTAACATTTACCATTTACGTAATGTAAACAGATACCCTGGTGGTCCTCTTTTTAATCCTCTTGGTCTTGCTAAAACTCCAAAAGATGCTGAGGAATGGAAGCTGAAAGAAATTAAAAATGGTAAGCTGTTCAAGTACCTGCTACTCTTTATAATCTTTGTTATTGTCATGGCCATATATCTGACTGGTGTTGCATAATGTAGGACGGCTCGCTATGGTAGCTATGCTGGGGTTTATTGTGCAAGCTTCAGTGACTCATGAAGGCCCTATCAACAACCTTACGGCACATCTTTCAAATCCCTGGCACAGAACTATCATTCAAACGCTTGCACAATCTGGCCCTTGACTGTGAATAGCAAAGCTATTGTTTCTTAACTCTGGCCTCAAGATGATGCGTGGATGAAACTTTCTTTTTCTACTTGAACTCTGTATAAACTTGTAAAGTAAAGGTAGACAGAATGATTTTTGTTAATCAAAAGTACCAGCAGCCACAAATCAATTTCGAAAAAATCATTTCGTTAGATGTAATGTAATGATCAAAAGTAGCAGGAGTAAAAGAATACTGTCAGGAGTAAAAATTCCAAACCACAAATTCATGTTTTACAGCATCACACAAATTTATCTTTTCCAATTGATCACCAACTCAAATTATTACATCCTATACCACACCTCCCATCCGAAATACAAAATTACAAACCTCCTCAAGAGAAGGAAAAAAAATCAAGCCAGCCTATTTATAATACACAAAACAAAATTGTATATGTGCAAGGAAGAACTGATGCCATATTGAGATGCATGATTCTGCTCAACACAACATATTGGACAAAGAAGATATGAGTAGCTCGCGATCATCACCTCCAACTATAGCAGAGTATTAGCGGGAATGAGGGTTTTTCTTCTTTTTTGTCAAGAACATCAAAAACCGGGGAAACACAGACCTTTTCTTTTTCTTTAACATTTTCACATCAGGGGATGTATCAGTTTCAGTGTTGCTATGCTCATAAGCTTTTGGGCTTTGCATGTAGTGTGTAGCTGCAGTATTTGGTACCTGGTCAAAGTAGTTTGTTTCCTTTCTCACCTCAAAGCTTGCTCTCGGGCTCTTACTTGGGTAAACAGCTCCTGGAATAGACTCACCAGCTTTTCGCCGTTGCTCATGTTCAGCCCTCCATTTTCTCAATTCTTGTTCTATGCCCATTTTTCCTTCTCTGGCCTTTTCAGCCTTCTCCCTTGCAATTTCTAATGTGTCCTTTTCGGCAGCCAACTCGGAAGTAATTTTCTCCAACTTGCTGAAGTTTCTCAACTCAGATTCCTTGGCAGACTCTATTAGAGAGAGGGCATCAGCAACTCTCTTATTAGCCTGCTCCTCTGCTTCATGGGCCTGCTTACTGAGCTCATAGTACTCCTCTAGTGTAAGCGTAACTCCAGAAGGTGTATCATTGCTGTTGAGAGTTTGAGCTGATTCACTTTCTTGCAGTGCATTGATAGCTGCTACAGCTAGCTTTTCTGATGCCTTTGCAGCCTCTATCTCCTTTTGAGTTGCAAGTAATCTACTCTGCACAGTACTTGCTCCGGCCTTTGCACGCTCCACTTCTTCCTGTGCCTTTCGGAGCTCTTCATTAGCAGCATGAGCAAGTGACTTTGCCTGATCTGCTTCTTCAGCTGCCTTTTGTAATTGCTTGGGCAGCTCCACCATCTTCTCTCTCGCTTCTCTATCCTTTACTTGAACCATAGCAATCTCATTCTTAGTCCTGTTAAGCTCAGCTTCAATGGATGCAACTGCAACTGATGCCATTCCTTCCCTCTGCCTTAGGGTAGCCAGTGCTGATTTTTCACTTTCTAATTGTAATTTTAATGATGTGGCAGCAACTTCCAACAATTTAATTTCATCTGTTGTTTTCTCAATGTTGAGTTTCACTTCTTCAAGATTCTTTTTGGCTGAAGAGACTGCTGCTTGTATATCACTATGAGTCTTTTTCTCCTGACCAATAACGTCGGCATTTAAATGTTCTTCAGTTTCCTGATTCAGTTTTGGGTCCATATATGCAGCTAATTCAGCTTTTACGTCCCGCAGCAAAGCTGAGGCCGTATCTAGTTCTGACTTGAGATCCTTCGCTGACAAAATTTTCTGGTCCAGTTTCTTGAGCTCCTCTTCTGCCTGCTTCAATTCCTTTTCCCAATCTAGTTTATCCTGCTCTAATGCCATAGCTGCCCCTAGTTTGTGTTCCTCGGCCTCTAAGTGAGCAGCATGTGCAGACTCCAAGGAATCTTTTGTCGCAATTAGCTCAATAGTCAATTCCTCAACTGTCTTTTCAATTTCCTTCGACGCAGAAAGGGCCTCCTCAGCTTTCTTCACAGCTAAATTTTTTTCCATTACCAGTTTATCATAATCTCTCCTTACTGTGCTCAACTCTCCTTTGACAATTTCCAGCTCTGATAGAGCAGCTACATGCCTGGCTCTGGCGACCTCAAACTGTGCCTTGGCTGCGACACTAACCTCATTAGCAATTCCTTGTTCCATCTCTACCACTCTGAGGCTCGCCAGTTCAGAGTCCTGTTTTGCTTGATGCTCTTCAATTTGTGCTCTCTCTAGGTTGAGTTTCAATTCTTCTATAAGTCTCTTAGTGCTATCCAGCTCCCTTAAAACCTTTGTTTTGGAATCTTCAGCAGCCTCAGACTGTTTCCTCAACCATGGTATCTCCTGATTTACGCTCTGAAGTTCTTCTTCTATAACTTTTCGCTTCTGCGCATATCAAGGAAATGTGGAGTCGGAACAGATGATGAGAATGTTATGCTATTTTTTGGGAACTAGGGAAACCGGAAATGGCAAAACATGCAGCTTTAGATTTAAATAATATAATCCCATCAAAGAATTTTAACTCTGCTGCAAGTAGAGGTCCAACAAAAATTACAGTATTTAGCAGTTTAATATAATTTAGTCAAAACTAACCTTTGCTATTTCTTAGGGAACTGGTGAAATAGCAAAACATGCAACTTTAGGTTTAAATAATATAATACCGTTTAAGAACTTTAACTCTGCTGCAAGTAGAGGTCCAACAAATATTACAGCATTTAGCAGTTTAATATAATTTAGGCAAAACTAAACTTTCTATTGAACTACTTTATGAGATCAAAAAACAAATTACCTCCACCGTATGAACTCTGTGAGCCTTCCAGTCAACAATTCCCCCAAACTTGGAGACAGCTTCTTTAACAGATTCAAATGGCGCTGTTGTATCAATATAACCTACTTCAGAATTGACCAGTGTCTGTGAAATCTCATCAGATGTCTGTCCATCAGATTCACTTCCCATCACCTGAGGGGATGAACCAGCTTTTTCAAGTAATAGATTTTGGCTGTTCGGTTTTGCTTCTGACGTAATTAACAAACTAGATTCCAAGAGTTCCCCTTCAGATTTTACCAAGCCTGGTTCTTTAACTGATGCAGATGATGCATCCTGCTCAACTGTAATAGGTATATCAGCAACATTTTGCTGTTGGGTATCTTTGCTGTTGACTAGACTTCCTTCCGGTGGTAATTGCTGTGACACACTATCAATTTCTGAAGAACATGGTACATTCTCTTCATCTTCAGGATCAGTTGGAGTTTCACAATTACTTAATGGGACCGAGGCTTCCTGCTCATGTAGAGGTTCATCAGAAATATCTTGTAAAACTTTGAGCTGAGGATATATAGCCACAGGACCCTCAAGCTCATTTTCTGTGACTTTCGGCTCATATGAAATTGCATCAGAAGAATCTATCCTGACTTTAAGTTTTGGATACGCATCCACAGAGCTCTCATGATTTGGTGCTGTTTCAAGAACTGTGTTTTTTACCTGAAGACCTTGATCCTGTTGAAGAGTCATGGTATCAGAAGGATCTTGCACATTGGCCAATTTCAAACCGCCCATCACTGATGCATGTAATTCAGGTTCCACCTTTATACTAGTATCATTGCTTTTAGGAATTTCAACATATGGTTGATCCTTACTTTCGGAGGCTACTACTGGGTTATGAAAAGATTCCAGAGGACTTACTTCAACAGTTTCCGCACTCTCCATTAAACAGAAAGCTCACTGCTGAGGAGAGTCAAACAGGTTCCTGAATTCAAGATATTATTACAGATTAGCAAATAGCAACACCATAAAAAAATAAGAATAAAAATCCTAAAGCTGTTTTTATGCAATTGCACAAGTAACGCTTGTCCCCCAGTAAAGCGATTGGCCCAAAAAGAGAACTATTATTTTGCATGAAATTAACCACTGAGATGACTATAATACCAACCTGACCAGCAAAGTTACTTAAAGTAAAAAACAAGGCTGAAATTCAATATTTATTTCAATAAACGGAAATTGTATGAAGTCTGCTAAAAAAAATTAATTGCTCTACTAAAAGAACAAAGAACACGATATACATACTACAAAAACTGTCATCCATGCCATAGGACATCATAAATAATCAACTCGCATTTAGGTGAGAACATGGGTTTATGTTTCTAAGACACAATAAAAACAAATATATTAATCAACACAAATGTGTTGCAATGAAAATTGGTGAAACTAAATTGAATGGCCAAGCTCTTGATGTATAGTTTAGATATCTGACACTGTTATGTGAAAGTGAAACATAAGAACTTGTTGATGAAGAAAATCATTGTGTCTGTACTTGCATCTCTTTCATCTAGTCCAGCTTCATTTAGTGTTGTTCTTATGAGTAAGCAAATTATGCATGAATCTTTCTGCAAAGTTTCCAGGAGATTCTCTGAGTAAGTTTATAACCAGAGAAATCCACTTTTTAGTTGATACTTGATAAATCATAAAGCAATCCTCCCGAAACCTCAAGGGTGTCAATACACTCCCTAACGGCCTCACCTGAAGCCTATCTCTGCTAAAGAAAAGTGGACTAATAGGATTATACGAATACCATGCTCAGTTACCAATGCCTAGTATGTATATCATGCTTGTGTTGATACTTGATAATTTAACACCTTCTAATCTAATCGAATTATAGTAAATTAAGGCAACTACAGTCGAAACTCTCTTCTCTAAGCTTTAAGCAATAAATCAGTTCAATCATAATCAACTCCGCCATCACAATTCTTCCATTCACAATCCACATACAGTTTTTTGCAAATTTTAGGGGTCCAATTTTACTTAATCGTCTCGAAAACAATCCCCAGAAAACATAAACAGCAACATCACACACACACACACACATAATAACAAACAGCAACATCAAATAAATATTTAGTGTTGTTTTTATGAGTAAGCAAAGTATGCATGAATCTTTCTGTTAAGTTGCCAGGAGATTCTCCAAGTAAGTTTATAACTAGAGAAATTGGAGAAATCCTGTTTTTAGTTGACAAATCATAAACTCAATCCTCATGAAACCTCAAGGAGTTAATACACTCTCTCACGCGAAGCCTATCTTTGCTAATGAAAAGTGTACTAGGATTAAAGGAATACCATGTTGAGTTACCAATGCCTAATATGTATATTATGCTTGTGTTGTACTTGATAAAAACAATTCGGTTGCAGTAAAGTGAAAATTGTGAAACGAAATTGAATAGCCAAACTCTTGATGTACAGTTCAGATATCTGACACTGACACTGTTAGGTGAAACATTAGAACATGTTGATGAAGAAAATCTTAGTGTCTGTACTTGCCTCTCTTTCATATAGTCCAGCTTCAATTAGAGTTGTTTTTATGAGTAAGCATAGTATGGATAAATCTTTCTGTTAAGTTGCCAGGAGATTGTCTAAGTAAGTTTATAACTGGAGAAATCCACTTTCTAGTTGATAATCATAAGCTCTATCCTCTCGAAACCTCAAGGAGTTAACACCTACACTCCCTCACTCGAAGAATATCTTTGCTAATGAAAAGTGAACTAATAGGATTATAGGAATACCATGTTCAGTTACCAATGCCTAGCATATATATCATGCTTGTGTTAATAATTAATAATTTAACACCTTCCAATCTGATCGAATTATAGTAAATTAAGGGTAACTACAGTCGAAACTCTCTCTATAGGTCCCATTAGACTGATCCTTAGTCCTTCTCCCCCGCAACCAAGCTTTAAGCAATAAATCAGTTCAATCACAATCAACTCCGCCATCACAATTCTATCATTCACAATTCACATACAGTTCTTCGCAAATTTTAGTGGTCCAATTTTACTTACAATCATCTCGAAAACAATCCCCAACAAACACATACAGCATAAACAGCAACATCACACATCCGTACACACACACACACACATAACAAACATAAATAACACACATATTAAATCAAGAACAAATGCTATATCGGGAAATTAAAACATGGACAAGGACCACATAAATTCAGACATCGAATTATTTTAAAAATAAATACAAAAAAAATAGATGTAATAAAAATGATGAGTTTAAGAAACACACCTTGAATCACCAAACAAAGTCAAACCCTTGAAACTATGAAACCTTGTCTGCAAAAAAACATAAACTGACTTAACTGCACATACAAAACATGTAAGTATATATATAACTAGTTTAGTTTCCTGTTTGTACTAGGCTTAGATTGTATGTAGAATTTGTGAGACACAAGAAGTGCAGTTTGTTGTGTTGTAATATGAAACTAATCTCATCTCATGAGCTATGGTTTTAGTTTGAGTTGAGTTGCTTTTGTTATCTTTTTTTTTTTATTATTATTATTTCTTTTGAATAAAATAATGTTTGTAAAGTCGCCGACGAGAAGGAGACTACTTGTTTATGCCGTGTTAGAACGTAAAGTGTCTTAATTTACTTTTTTACTGTTTTATTACTATTCCTCGTAGAATTTGGGTGGATTAGGTGTTTCTTATATTTGGAATTGATTTTTTGTACAAATTAATTATAAAATACGTTAATAAAAAAATATTAAAAGTTACTCCCTCCGTCCCACTCATTTCTTTACAGTTTTTTTTCATGCTCGGCACGTATTTTAAGGCTATTATAAAGTATAGTTCCATAATTTATTTTTAAAATTTTCTCTTTTTAAATAAAAATTTAAACATTATACTTTTAATTAGAATAAAAAAAATATTAAAATAATTTAGGGGACTATACTATATAAGAGCATTAAAATGAGTGATTAGCCCGTCCCCTAATGTAAATATAAAAAATTGGGTAGGACGGAGGGATTATATTTTTGTATGATAGACCATGGTTACAGATAAATTTCGGAATTGGAACAAAATAAATCGGTTATCGAACGACTTTTGAGAATTGAATGATCTATTAATATTTTATCAATAATTTACTAATTTTAACTTTAGGTATGATGATTTTTGAAAAATTTGTGAATTTTTACCGGAGATTGATAATGAGAAGTTATATTTTTCAACGCATTTTTATTCCATCTTATCTTTTGATAAGTTTCAATTCTAGAAATCCTATGGAGTCAAAGATGGAGATACGGTTGGATTAAAAAAAGAAGCAACATTTCTTTGGACATTATTTACTTTGAAGAAATTTTCATATTTATTCCAATTTAGTTTTCTATATTTAGATAATAATATAAATATTGTAATTTGGTTTTAGAATATCCATGTAAAAATAATACAGTCTTCGAAAAAATGATTGGTTTTACTATTATTGTTGACACTTTAAAATATGTGTAAAAATACTAATTTAAGACATGAAGAGTAATAAAAAACGAAATCAGGTAGAAACAATATTTACTGAGAACATTTTATTGAAAAATTTACAGGAGGTAGAATAACTTAGGAGGCCGTTTGGAAACAAGCATTTCATTTCAAATGACGGATTTCAAATGACAGTATTTAAATTGTCATTTCAAATTCTAATATTTATACTAATATTTGAATGTACTGGATTTCAAATAAAATTCAAATTTCAGAGAATTTATTTGATCAAATTTAGAATTTTAAATAAAACCAAACAGGCCAGAATAATTAGTCTGAAATTGGGCCCAAAGTACTCAACCCATAATTACATTTCTGTCAATGCGTATGTTAACTTTTTTTGACCTGCCAGTGCTTCTGAGTTCTGTGCTTGGATTCACTGCCAGGTTGTGTAACAGCAGCTTTCTAGTACATCTCAATTATCATAAATGTTGATCAAAAAATTGCTGTACCCCCTGCTAAAATGGGGTTTACCCCCTTCTCCCCGTTGCTGTAATAAGAGCAAGTTCAACATTTTTCTAATACAAGCCTTATAAATATAATAAAATATAGAATACTAGTGATTTAAGACAAAATTATTATATATCAACTCCAATAATATGCTTTATAATTGTGCCTTATTATTAAAATAATTTTATATTTGAATTACAATTGGAGGGAATGGAAAAGATAAGAGAGAAATAATGGGTAAAAAAGGAGAAAACTAATTTTTTTATTAATAGAAATTAAATAGGGCATGCCTATTCATGCCTTAAAAATGAGGCATTTTGTGAATGTGCTAGTGTTTTAAGGCACCACTACTAGTACAAAATACCTTAAATTCTAGTTTAGGTCCTTAGAGCAAGTCCAAGAGTGCCCTAAATTCATGTCCTAAACTAGAATTTAAGGCATTTTGTACAAATGCGTGCTCCAACAGTGTCCTAGTGGTGCCTTAAAACACTAGGACACCCAACAAATGCCTCATTTTTAAGGCATGATTAGGCATGCCCTATTTCATTTAAATCAATAAAAAATTTAGTTCCCTCCTTTTTTAACATATCTTCTCTCTCATCTTTTCCTTTCCCTCCAATTATAATTCAAATATAATATTACTTTAATAATAAGACATAATTATAAGGCATATTGTTGGACTTGGTATACAAAAATTCTGTCTTAAATCACTAGGACACTATATTTTATTATATTTATAAGACTTGTAGTAGGACATTGTTGGACTTTCTCTTAGGACATGGACTTATGGCACTCTTGGATTTGCTCTAATCAGATACAAATCTGCAATAATTAGGATAGTTTTATTTTTGTTCTTTGATTAAAAAAATCGTATATTTATACCATAAAATTATGAGATATATTAAAAATATTACTTCTTTTAACTCATTTGTGATTTTTTTTTGAAAAATATTTGTGAAAATGTGATTTGTATGATTTTTATACGATTTGTAAAGAAAGCAACACCATACCGCTCTTTTTATATATTAAAAAAATTACAGTTGTTTTTGCTTAGGTAAGGTTGATTTTAGTTGCATGCAAAGTTGTATTTTCGTAATAAATTTGTAAAAATATTACTTTTTACCAAATACTGAAATAAAACATATTTTCACAAAAATAAATTATTGAAAAAACTCTCTAGAGTTAGTATACTTAATTAATTCAAATTCTAAAAGTGTTGTAAGAAAAATTTGCCAAGTCAAAAACTGTGACACCACATAATAAATTTCTAAAAATTTCAACCTCTGTATATATTGAATGTAGCTTACCACGCATATCTATACTATACTATTATAAGCAAAACACGGTTTCGTTTGGTTGGTTGGTTAACACCTTCCATAAAAAACAATACCCCTTTCTATAATTTTAATTTTCATTCTATTAAAAGAAGAAAATAAAAAAAATATACATAACAAAATTATATTATAAGCGAAACATGGTTTCNCGGTTTCGTTTGGTTGGGTGGTTAACACCTTCCATAAAAAACAATACCCCTTTCTATAATTTTAATTTTCATTCTATTAAAAGAAGAAAATAAAAAAAATATACATAACAAAATTATATTATAAGCGAAACATGGTTTC